>JAAGNO010005816.1:0-31280 GCA_033439905.1 Ceryle rudis | reverse complement strand
CGGGGGGGTGGGGGGAGGTGTCAGCACCTCAGCGTCACCTCCCCCCGACCCAACCGGGAGTCGCCCGGGAGCGGCTCCGCTTTAACGTCCCCCCCTCCCGGGGCAGGGTCCGTGTGCCCGTGTGTGTGTGTCCGTGTCCCCAGGACACTCACCCCGCCGGTCCCCCGGGGCCGGGCCCACCGGGCGGCTGCTGCTGCTGCTTCTCGTCAGCGGCGGCCCCGCCGCCTCCTGCCCGGTTCCGGTTTCCGAAGCACCCGCCACGCCGGGGACATGGTCCCTTTAAATCCCCCGCCGGGGGCTCGGCCGCTCCCGGGGCCGTTCCAGGGGCCGCTCCCGGTCCCGGTCCCGCCGCCGCCTCTTTCGCCGCTCCGGCCGCTCCCCCGCCCCCCTCCCGGCGGCGGGGCCTGACTACGTCACGCCGCGCGCCACCCGCCCGCCGCCGACATCTTGGGGGAGGCCAACGGGGTCCCAGCGCCGCCTCCTCTTTCTCCTCCTCCTCCTCCTTCTTCTTCTTCTTCTCCGCCGCCGCCGCCGCCGTTTCCTCCTCCGCCTCCTTCTCCGCCGCCGCCATGTTGGGCCGGGCGCAGGCCCCGCCCCGCCGGGGCCCCGTCCCCACTTCGCCTGGGGGGCTGGGGTTATGTAGCCTGGGGGGGGGGGGGTGTAATTTATAAATGTGCTCTGAGATGAACATCTGCACTAAATTCTGTCTCTCCATTAAAAAAAAAAAAAAAAGGTCCTAAACTGTCTCCATTATTCCCTGTAATTGCCATAGCCCACAGGTTGTGATCCTGGTGACAGAAAGCTTTGGTGGAAGTAAGTGTAGTGGGTCTTAGTACCCTTGTTTGGCTCTGTGAGTGCAAATCTTTGTGGGCAACTTGGCTATAGAGTTTTAAACACAAGATAAAGCAGCATAACACTTGATGGTGGCATTACAAAAAAAAAAAAAAAGATACCTGATTGAACAGCCCAGTTTGTAGTTGGGCCCAGTGGAATGGGTGGGAGTTGCTGAAGGGAGGGCATGTAAAGGCAGAAGTAGAATTTTGGGAGATAACAGCTGCTTTTTGCTGTTAAAAGCCAATTTTTCCTGTCTTGTCAGATGACAGCTCCTCCTCCTCTCCCTGAGCAAGGAGGAAGGGCACTTTCTGTTCAGCCCCTGTGGTGCTGTGCTGGATGGGATGCAGAAAGCATCTCATGAGGAACCAGAGTGGAAGTGAAAAGTGGCAAAGATGCTGCTGGGAGCAGCCTTTCAAAAAGAAGACCTACTGTGCGAGACTTTAAAAAGGGTGACAATACCATTGCCTATTTGCTTCCTTTACATCTCCTAAATTTTCCTTTTTTACTTCTGACTCAGTTTATATGCCTGAGGCATATAGTGTGTTTAGTGAAGTCAGATGGGTTTGACACAGCTTTCCCTCTTTGGCTTTGCCTAGTCAAATTTATCTCACTCGCTAATACCCTCTCCTAGTCTGAATCTGCCCTCTTTTAGTTTAAAACCACCAGCCCTTGTCCTGTCACAACAGCTCCTGCTAAAAAGACTGTCCCATCCTTCTGACAGGTCCCTTTAAGTACTGAAAGGCTGCAGTAAGGTCTCCTGGGAGCCTTCTATTCTCTAGGCTGAACAACCCCAACTCTTTCAGCCTGTACTCACAGCGGAGGTGTTTCAGCCTTCTGATTATTTTTGTGGCCCTCTTCTGGAGCCCCTCCAGCAGGTCCATGTCTTTCCTCACCTTTGGAGATGGTGCACATGCACAATGACAGAGGTACAAGTGTATGCAGTGGTAGTCTTGCTGCAGCTCCTTTTGCTAGATCTTGGAGCATTGCTGATGATGAACAAGTCAGGGTGGCCTCAGGACAGCACATTAGTCAGCAAATGAGCCTGCTGTCAAGTAATCTGGTGGCAATGCAGCTTCTTCATTTATTTTGGTGTGTCTAAGCAGCTACGCTGATGACCTCCAGTTGAGATATTCATGTACATTGTCTGAAATGGTTCCTGCAGCCAGTCTTTCCTGGGAGAATAAGCAGCAGTGATTTATCAGGTCTTGTACAAATGCAGACCTCGTGCTGGCAGGCAGAGATACTCAGCTATCACCAAAGAGAAGACAGAAGGCATGAGAGTCCAAAAAGGAATGGTCCAAAGAAGAACAGAAATCATGTTCCTCCCTGATTTCAGTGGGCTACAGGTCCAGGCATTTGCACATATTATCGGAATTACTGGGAAGAGGCTTGAGGCAACAGGAGGTATAGCAAATGATTTCCATATCAAAGGGCTTTATGAATAAGTATCAGAAAAGACATTTCCTCTTCTGAGTGTTTTGGGTGCTTTGTTTTTCTTGCAGAGATCAGAAAGTGTTACAGCTTAATCTTCTTACAAAGTCTTGATAATTTGTTAAACAGAAATCTGGGTCTGGGATGAGGTTCATAACTTATATCTATAGATGGCCAACATCAAGCAAGCAAGAAATATCTAGGTTCAGAAAAAGGAGAAGATTAAATAATTTATGTCATTTTCAGGGAAAAATTGCCTGATGCCTTCTAAAATATATTATACACCCAGTGTGCATTAATGTAATTGTTTATAACTAAGAGAACTATACTTTAAAGCCTAAGCCACACCATCTGGTTCTCTCCCTACTCAGTGCCCTAAGCATATGGCCAGAGAGAGCATATGTTTTTTTTCCTTCACTTCTGTCTCTTTTTTTTCTCTGTCTAGTCTCATTACCTTAGATTTCCTTACACTGAATTTCTGTGCATAAGGCATTTACTTGCCTTCTCTCCTAATCTAGCTGTGTGATTTGGAACATCATTTAGGCTGGACTGGCACCTCCCCATTTTGCCTTCTCAGAAAAATTATTCACCTTAATGCATATTCATTCTCCTAAATTGTGATATATAGGGGATTGAACTGGTCCTAAGGATGTTCTTTGTGTCACTTTACTGCCTGTTTCCTGTCACCAAGGATCATTTTCATGTCAATTCACTCTTCTGTTTCCAAACTCCCATGTACAGAGAAATTGTGGTGATAAGGCAAAGCTGTTATCTGCTGATAAAAATGGCTTTAAGCAGCTCTCATACTCACCATGCTTTTTTTAACTACATGGTTCTTCACTTGAGTGAAACTCCTTGAATAGGATCTTTTTCATGCTAAATAACTTGAAAAGCACTCTGAAGAGCAATTTTTTTTTTCTGCTGAGACCTCATTAGATATGTTAGTCTTCAGGTGCAGATCCCTCGTGTGCACATCTCTCTGTCTTAGCACAGATATTAACTTTACTGAGAACATACTGCTTCACCCATCCTCGCCTCTAGGCAGTCTGCAGCAGTTTTTTTCTGATGGTGAAGAACTTCTCAAGCTACAAAGAAACAAAACTTCATGAAGGTCCATCACTCTGATTTTTGCAGTGATGCAAACACCGCCAGCACAGTGCAACATGTACTTCCATTAAAACTCCTCCCTGAACTTCTGCAAAGACCTGACTGTAGCAACAGGTTTGGTTAATATTTCTCCCTTCCTTGAGCTGTGCAGACCTTCCATCTCAGTTTGTGTCCAAAGCACAAGGCATCACTGCCACGATATTTTTCCAATCAAGCATGCTGGGCAATTCTCATGTCTGTTTACACAGAAACTGCAGGATTCTGCAGCCCAGAGCAGGGCTACTCCCAGAATAATACCATGTTTCTACGGAAAGCAGTTCAGTTGCAAGAAGACAGGCAGTTCCTGCACAACCATCTCTCCAGCAGAAACTGAATTCCCTCAGTTCTTTTTCCATATGTGATCCCCACCTAAGGAAAAAAAAAAAAAAAAAAAGGCTTTCCATAGCCCATTATAGGCTTTATTACAGTGTCCAAAATACAGAATGACATTTGGATCATTGTTTTCACTTCAAGGGAGTTGCTGTGGTGGTATTTCAGTTTTAGTATTAACCAATAGAGCACAGCAAAAATTAAGAGTGTGGAAAGACAGGATTTTCTTGATAAAGGGATGTTTAACCTTAATTGACTTATCCAGATGCAGCAATGTTTCATAAAATAACAAATACATCAACATATGTCAACAACAGACTTGATGTTTTCACTCAGGTTTCATTGGTGACACCATCGTACAGTAAAGATTTGGAAGAAAAATAAAACCACCCTGGTTTGGAAAGAAAACACAATACAACTGCTCAGCATGAAAACCACAGAGACAGGCTTCTGTTGTTGGGGATGATAACAATTTTGCTGCCTTTCACCAGCAGAGGAGGGAAAGCTGAACGCTGCTGGGAAACCCTTGACCTTACAGTCTAATAACTGTGGAGCCTTTTGCACACAGGAGAGAACATTATGACCAAAGCTGATGTGTCCAGCATAACAGACAGGAGTATTTTATCTCCATGGTATGGGAAATGCTGTGTTAAGCTAAACTATTACAAATGTTTATTTGAAGTAAAGATGACCTTTAAGTTAGGGCTTTGGCTTGATGTTTGGGCTATCTCATAGAATCATAGACTGGTTTGGGCTGGAAGGGACCTTTCAAGGTCACCTAGTCCAATCTCCTGCAGGGAGCAGGGACATCTGCAACTAGAGCAGGTTGCTCAGAGCTTTGGCCAACCTGACCTGGAATGGTTCCAGGGATGGGGCTTCTACCATCTTTCTGTGAGCAAGCTGGGCCAGGGTCTCACCACCCTCAGTGTAAAAGCTTTCTTGCTTCTCTCTATTCTAAATCTCCCTTCTTTTGTTTAAAACCATCACCCCTTGTCCTGTCACAACAGACCCTGCTAAAAAGATTGTCCCCATCTTTCTGATAGGCCTTTTTCAGGTACTGAAATGTCTCTACGAGAAAGTCTCCCTGGACCCTCTTCTCCAGGCTGAACAACCCCAACTCTCTCAGCCTGGCCTCACAGCAGAGAGGCTCCAGCCCTCAGGTCATTTCTGTGGCCTCCTCTGGCCCTGCTGCAACAGGTGCATGTCTCTGCTGTGCTGAGGACTTCATAACTGGACCCAGCACTGCAGGGGGATCTCACCAGAGCAGAGCAGAGGGGCAGAACCCCCTGTCTCGACCCACTGCCCACACTGCTGTGGATGCAGCCCAGGAAGTTATTGGCTGCCGGTCTGTGAGCACACGGTGCCAGCTCATGTCCAGCCTAGAATCTGTCAGCCTTAGTTTCATAAATATAAAATTCATAGCCTAATTAGTTTTTCTGTTCTGACTTTCGAAGTGGGCAACACTTTCAGATCTAAAATACAGAGGTCAGCAACAGAATCACTGTGTGTCTGAGGAGTGCCCAATGCAACTGCAACCCAGCAGCAGGATATCTCTCCCTAGTGAACAGAGCAGAGAAAACCTCTCCAAAACAAGTGAATGGCACCTTCCTTAAAGAGCCATGCCTTCATACAGGGGCTTTTCCCCCTGAAGGAGGAGCAGTCCGTGCCACCACAGTAGCAATGTTCTGCCTGGGGCTGCTGAACTGGACCTCTTTCCTCTTGCAGGAAAGGCCTCTCAAAAATTCCTTTTCCCAAATAACTGGAAGCACAGAGGAAAACACCATTTTTATTTGTATTTAAATTCTCCATAGCAGAAAAATGAATCTTTTCTGATGTGTTACAGCACAGCTCTGCTCTGAGTAGACCACATATCAAACCCTGGTGTGACAAAACCACAGGCAATAGGACAACTCACTCCACCTGCCACCCAGAGTGGTGCCTGGAGACATACTCGCTCTCTGACCATCCCAGCGAGCAGCTGAGGTTCAAACAAAAGACCAAGACACAGCAGATGCGGAATGCCTTCACTTCAGTCAATTTTATAAATTGCTTCTGTTTTGGTGGCCCTGAAAAGGACCTTTCTTTTTATGTTGAAAAATTATTAACAGAGTTGTGAGTTGCCATGGATGCAGCATTCAGTTTATTGCAGACTTTGTCTCTTACTGTGCAGGACTTCATCCTCAGTGGTCTCCTGGGCTTATAAACATTGAATAAATTGGTCCACTTTTTCTCAGAAGTCAGAGGCAAAATTGCCAGTAATTTAAAGGTGTGGGCTCAGGCCTGTTATATGGCATTATAGTTTTTTATAGTATCAATCACCTCTGGTTTGGCAGTCTCCTGATTCTGTTTGACAAGTCAGGCTTCCACTCAGGTACAAATAAATCTTCCAAATAATAAAGGAAAAAAAAAATCTCCTTGCCTCTATAAGCCAACAGGGGAGAGTGTTTGGCCCTAGGAATGGTTTTGGCTGGGACTCCAGGGCAAATGTTCTCATGCATACCCAGAAAACCGTAGAGAAACTGCCTCTGCATTGCAGCAAGGTATTTGAAGAAATCCAAGTGATCTGCATATAGGATGTTGTTCAGCTGCAGCAGTTTTCCAGCTGGCCACAGTGTCAGGGACTGAGTGGATGGTGCTGACAGATAAACATTTGAGAATTGCTTAGACTGACTATAGCTGCAATTACTGTAAGGAAACAAAATTGTTCCCTGGCCCTCTCAGAAGTTATTTGCAAAGGAATGGTGAGAGATAGGGTCTAAATCTTCAAAGCCAGTTGGCAATACTGATGAAAAAAAAATTAAGGAAATTGCCTTCTACTCAGTTGTTCATTCTTCTTCTGTTCTAAACCATTATGTTTATTTTCAGAGCAAGGGGCTCTGCAGATGCACAGACGTCTGGATAAAGAGGATTTTTCTGCAGTTAAATCTTAAGCATTTCTTCAGTGATTATAAAGAATCTCAACATTTCAGGGAGACTCTTGTATTTGAAGTTGAGTTTCCTGGGCTCTGGTGCAAACCATCAAACTTTAATCTCCCTATTTTTCCACCTGTGCAATTCAAGCCATGCAAGGACAGGCTGGACTGCCATGGAGCATAGGGTCCCACCAGAGCAGGACCTCCTCTGTGATGTACACTGTTTTGATGGAGGCTTGCTTCTATGCTTTTAAAAAGGTGTCTTGTGATACATGCAGTGGTAAAAACCTCCCAACAGACTTCCTTATTCTCTCAAAACCTTTGAAGCTGTCTACAGTTGATGACCCCCGTCCTGCTCAAGTGACTTTAGCATGCAAAATGCAATGTCCAAAGTAGAGAACAAGGAAAATGTAATGACTTGGCCAAAGTTGCTTTAAATAGTGTTATCCATCATTATTATTTATTCAGTGCTGACAGCTTATTTCACTTGTTTTAAACAAGCAAAGAAAGGAAAACATGAAACTCCAGTTCTCCTCCCTTAGGACTTGTTACATCCATCTCACTCACCTTAATGTTATCAGGGCATCATGAGTAAAGGAAGAATTAGATCCACAGTCACCTTCCCAGCGTGGACAAAAAATCCAGTTCCTAACTGGGCTGGTCCGAATGAGACACTTTTTTGTTTGCCAAGTTGATTAGATGGGTTGCCTTTTCCTTACGGCTCCCTGCACCCATTTCACAGTTCTAGACCAGAAGGTGCCTGTGTGTTCCCAGGGATCAGCCCCAGCTGCATCAAAGAGATAGCCAGATTAATGCAGTTAGGGTTTTAATCCTTCAGATACTGCTTCTTTTTTTGTTTGTTTCATTTGGGTGTTTTGGGGTTTTTTGGTTGGTTTTGTTGTTGTTGTTGGTTGGTTGGTTGGTTTTGTTGGGTTTTTGTTGGTTTGGTTTTGGTTGGTTTTGGTTTTGTTGTTGGTTCATTTTTTTTTAATTCTGACATGATATTGTTGCAAAGGTATCGAAACTGGAAACCAGTTCTCTGGGACAGAAAGAAAGAGACAGAGCAGTGCTTAGGGATGCTCCTCACTACTTGGCCTGCTCAAGCACAAAAAAAAATCCTATTTGCAAACTCAGAACTTTTTGTCCTGCACTGACTGAAGTTTTTCAATAGTTATGGAAAATCAGGGGGTAGAAAGAAGAGAACTGCAATAATACACTAAGAACTGCAACAACACACAAAGGACATCCTGAGGATTACTGGACCACACTGGGCTCAAGGTGATTTGCAACACTGTAAGTGAAGGGCAAATGCCACTTGACCAAAAAATGGTATGGGTTTGACTTTAAATAAGATTTTGTAAATCCAGCAGTGAGTGAGGACTGGGAGAATGAATCATTCCAAGCAACTTCAGGGTAGTTTACGTAGTCTGAGACTTTATGTCAAGCCACCCAGCTTTTATTTTTAGTACAAGAGATGGGTCCAGAAAGTGAGGATTAGAGGTAATACTTCCCAGCATTTGCAGATTTTTGGATAGAGACTTTTGGCTCAACTGTCAGCAAAGATTAGGTGCATCTGCAGGGCTTGGAAGCAGAGTTACATATGGATTGTTGGGTTTTTTTTTCCAAGGTTCAGGTTGCATTGTGTTTCAAGGCTTTGGATCGGGAATATTTTGACAAATCAATATCAGAAACATCTGAATTGAGAGAATAAGGAAGGAAACAAATATTTCAACCTGATGATAGGTTTTCTGTTATGCAGTAAAATGTATTAGCATGATTGAAGTGACCACATCAAGTCCAGGGCAAAGAAGCTATTAGCAGTACACTGTTGTTCTTATTTCATAATGAGGCTATGCAATAGCGTAATTATACTGAGAGTTAGGGAGTATGGAAGAACTTTAATAAGTAATGCCAGTTTTTAAAACACAATTTTATTTTATTTCTGTAAAGGTTCAATAGCTTAAGTCCTCAGCACTTTTTCTTATGTTGACTTGAGTTTGGAGGGATACCCCAAGAAATGTTGATTCAGAAGAACTTAGTTTGCCATGTGTGACTGATAGCTATGACTGTTTTCTCTCTATGTCTCTGATGTGAAAATATCTTACCTGTATGTTTGAGATACCCACATGTGAGGACTGGTTCTGGGAGAAACACACTTTGTTTGCTTTCCCACAAAGTTGTACATATGCTTGTTTTCCTGTGGTTTGTTTGGGTTTTTTTATTGCTGTTATGGATTTTTTTGACAGTGTAAGGTGTTCCTGACACTAAGATGATTCACATCATCTAAGTATTTTGCCTAGAGGTTTTTTCTGTTCCACTTGCTGCACTGGGGTGGCACATGACGAATACAATCCCCACCAAGGTAGTCACTTGCTCCAGCTTTCTCCAAGCACATCACTGCAAGGAACAGTACAAGTACAGGGCAGCAGCTACTTCTGGAGTCCCTGAACCTAAATGACTGGCTTTCCTCCATGGGTTACACTAGAAAAGATGACAGTATTTCTTGAGAGACCAGTAACAAAAGTGACTGTTTCCTGCAGGGCTTTCATTCAGATGATTTTACAGCCATTTCAAGTAAAACCAAAGTTACTCTAACCTTGACTTGATTAGATGATTTCACTTCACTGATACTATACTCTTAACAAGTACATGTGTCAGAGCTGCTTATGTTCATGCCCACAAAGTGAAGAATAAGTTCAAATTTACGCAAGTCAGTGAATTTCCAGTTAAACAAAAGGAGGGCGGCAGAATAAGGGAGAAACAAAAAAGGGGGGGGAAAGTTGCTTTAAATTCCAGTTCCTGGTTTTGTCTGGAATGCACAAGATCTAGTACTTTCAACTTAGAGAGTTAGATAGATGGAGATGTAAAAGACATAGGTAGATAGGTAGATGTAAAAGACATCTTCTTCAGTGAATTATTCATCTCTTGTTAGATGATTAAGTTGCCCACAAAACAGGCAGTATTGGATTCACACTGAGTATGTACAGCCTGTAAAAACTTCAACTGTTTTTAAAAGATCTATTTATTTATTTAAATAAGCTACTTCCAGGGCAGTTTTTCAGCAGGGCAAACTCCAGGAGTTTGCTTGGAGGTCCTCACGAGAAGCTTGAAGAGTTTCCCTAGATGACTTCAGTGCAGGTGAAGGGATGGAGGGTGGTGCCTCTGGCATCTCAGAACATGAAGGGACTTGAAGGGCTAGGGGAAAACTTAGGAGTCCATTATACCTGTCTCTCCAGGAAATGATTTCCCAAAGACATTTAGGTGTAGTTGTGGGATGACCTTCAGGACCACACAGGTGGCATGCAGCTTTACCATCCCCAGAGGCACATGCCTTTGTGATTTTTGGCTTTTGTCCCAGCACTATACAGAAACATCAGTATCACAAAATCACAAAGTAGTTGGAAGGGACCTCTGCAGGTCATCCTCTGGGACTGTCATGTCCTATTTTGCCAAGCTGCTTTCCAGGTGGGTGGCCTCCAGGATTCATGAGGAGAAGCTGTAAGACCTCCTTCCTTCTCTGACCTAGGTCCTCCCTTGACCCAAGCTACAGTAAGACCTCCAGGACCTCCTCCCCTTATCTGCCCCACCGTGCAACTTCTAACTCACCCCCAATATCTTTTTTTTCAGCCAAAACATATCAAGGATGCTGATACTTAAAACCAAGCACTGCCCCACAGGATGACCCTGGTACAAGAATACATCTTGGCCAGCAAAAGGCAGCAGGACTTTTCCCCTGCCACTCCAAATAGGGAAGTCCATGTGCTGGCAATCTTGTGGCTGAGGTTTGTCACTCTGAAATAAGTCAGGATAATTCAAGGTTATAGTTCTCTCAGCAACTCTATTTCAGTCACAAGCACATGTATATAATAAGACATAAAAGTTAGCATTGCGTACGGTGAGACAAAATGTTACAGACACCCAAGGGCCTTTGAGTTATGATTTTTGCAGGAGGTAATATGTGGCTGTTAGTGGAATGATTCCTTTAAAGATGCAGTCAAGGTAAAATTTTACATTTAATTTCCCCACTGCCATTTTCTTCAGCCTTGTCAGCTCTAAGAAAAAATCAATGGTGAATAAATCTCTGCTCGTGTAACTGGGTAGTAACAGTGGATGATGCACAGTAGGGAGAGCACAGACAGGACTACCTGCTTAAAACTTCTTGGAGATTGATGATGTGTTGTCTTAAGGATGTCTGTTTCTATTCCAAATGTTTAACCTCAACCAGTGGAAAGGCACTAATAGAGAATTATGGCACAAAATAGAGTCAAGATAGTTATTTGCCAACTCTAATCACAGTTGGTTTTTTTCCACTGCTGTCTGACCATATCACTGGGTCACCTTCAAACAGTTTTTCTCTGGAAGTCTTCACTCTCTAGCAAGATATTGTCCACACACCAATACAGAAATACTCTTCAGGTGCTGTAATTCATGATATGGCTTAGCAAAGTGTTCCCTCTAGGGGTTTCTCCTGGAAAAAATACACAACAACAAAGCCAGGGGGAAGTATTTCCCTAACACTAACACAGGGAGCGTTACTGTCCCACATTCAGGATGCCATAGTTTCTCACCGCATGGTAGAACTCTTCTTGGTCCCTCCCTCCTTTCCTCTTGAATACATCTCCAGTATTAAGCAGAATTGGGACAATCAAGTGTTGTTTGTAAGAAAGCATGGCAATAGCCTGAGAAGTTTTTCTTAATTTAGCCCTTCTGATTAGTTATTTTATACATGACAGATGCACCCCCAGTAGCAACCCGGACTTGAGCACATCTCTTTAACAAAGCAACCAGATACAGAGATGCAGCAGATGTGCTGTGAAATGTAGATGTTGAAAAGCAACTAGGATTTGTGGGTAAAGCTCATGTTTCCAGCTGATAGAAGAGGATAGCAAACCTTGTATTACTACTGTACAAACCTTTATTTGTCGCTAACTGTAACGGCTGGTGGTTTGCACACTGCATTTCTTCTGCCGAGCCAAACGGCAGCAGGTATGAGTTACTCATGGTAGTCCCGATGCTATGTGTGCAGTAACTGAGTTGCAGAGGTTTAGATGGGAAGCCTGAAGTTTGGAGCTGAAGATGGGTTTGTGGACTTCACTGAGGACAAAATATCATGCCCTAGTTAAACAGATGAAGTTGTATTTTCATATGGGATTGTGAAGAGGCCTGGGTTTTTTGTTTCAAAAAAGGAGCGAGTTCACACAGACCTAGTGGGAGCTGCAAGCACTTGATGTCTTTGGAAAGTAGGTCATTACTATGTTTGTGCCTAATTTGAGGTAGCCAAAGCTTCAGCTCTGCCCTGATTGCCACAGAAAATAATATGTAGCAGAGGAGTGAGGTAAGTGAGAATACAAACTGGGTATCCTACCTTCCAGACCTGGTCACATCGTGCTTTCTGCTGTATACTGATGGCGAGAAAGCCTGAACTACTCCTGTTATATTTTTCTGTGAATCAGTTTATGTATTCTTCCAGAAATGCCTAAGCATTGCTGCATCCATATTTTAGGAGGTAATCTTTATTGTGTTTCTGCTCTGGACACTATCACAGCCACAGAAAAGGGGAACATTCTTTCCTGTAATGAGGATTTTATGACTTATTTGTCCTCCCCTGTGCCTGTCCTAGGAAATCATACCATTGCTACACAGGGTGATGGTCGTTAGCTGATGTAGACCTTGCTCTGTGGGTTCATCCTCACCCCTTTTTCTCAGGAGCATCATTACTCTGCATCCGCATCCCTCCTCTGTCAGACATTGGCTGCTTACAGCTTGGGGAATTCCTATTCCACAGCAGAGATCTATGAGAAACACAGAAAGTCCAAAAAGAGCAACCCACTTCTGCATTGGTTGTATTCAGCATTTCTGGACCAAGCCTTGAAGATGAACTGAGGAAGAGGGCAAGGAAGATTGGGACTATTTAGCCATATGTCCATGCCCATGTGTGTGTGAGATGAAGAAATGTTGCTGCGCCTTCCTTAACTCTCCACTTGCTGAATGTCTGTGCTGGAGACAGAGGAGAAGTTTGGCTTCTTGCAGCACTGATGGCCTTTTGTCCACCCCAGGTCATCAGGAAGACTTGCAACATGCTGGTTCAGCCCCATCAAACAGCTTTATCCCATGTTATAGAAAAAGTGCATTGAACAATATAGTAAAATAAGAGCTTTTCTCAAGACAACAGAGATATTTTCCCTGTGGCAGGGAAGGCATGATCAGCAATGTGAGGCAGCTAGCTGCCTGCCTGCTGTGCTCAGTGGAAGCCAAGGTGAGGCATTTAATAGCATAAGGGGTTAAGAGGCCACACATTATCCGCACCCAGACAAATGAGCTTTTCAAGCCGGCACTGCTGATGCTGCCAAGGGCAGGTGCATGAACCCAATCAGAGTGAGTTTGTGCACTTGATTTGCTCATAAGCAGTGATGGAAGAAAGGCCAGGAGCCAGCAGACTGAAGAGTTCCCATTCACCATCAGTGCCTGATGCTGCACTGTCTGCATGTGATTCCTTTAAGCTTGTGTAGTGGCTATACTGACTGGTAGGACTCTGTGTATTTGTACTATTTTGGATTACAGAATCACAGACTGGTAAGGGTTGGAAGGGACCTCTGGAGATCATCTAGTCCAATGCCTCTGCTAAAGCAAAGTCACCCAGAGCAGGTAACCCAGGATTACATCCAGGCAGATTTGGAATCACTCCAGAGAAGGAAACTCCACAACCTTTCTGGGCAGCCTGGTCCAGGCTCTGGCACCCTCATGGGAAGGAATTTTTTCCTCATGTTCAAGTGGAACCTCTTGTGTTCCAGTTTGTGCCAATCACCCCTTGTCCTGTCACTGGGCACCACTGAAGAGAGTCTGGCACCAATCTCTTGACCACTGCCCTTTAGCTATTGATAAGCACTGAGCAGATCCCCTCTCAGTTTTCTAGAAAATTGTTTAAGAGCAAATAAATGCAATGCACAGCAACATTTCCTACAGGGGTGTTTTTCCATAGTTAATTACATTTTGCTCAGTGAAATCTGAGCTGAGAAGCAAATGTTTAGCACCAACTTCATTTATCACTGAATATGCAGCCAAAAGCTGAAAATAGCCAACCAAAACCAGTTAGAAAATACTACAACATGCAAAACAATACCTATCCCATGCAAGTTACTTAGTGAGGGATATGCCCTCTGAGCCCTTAGTAACATGTAAAACCAGCAGAGGAGCAGGAGGCAGTGAAGTGGCAAATGAAGGACAGGGACCCACAGGACAGACCCACAGCCAGAACAAAGGACAATGTAGAGGGAGTTTCTCTGAGCTGTCAGGGCACAACTGCAGAAAGCAGGAAGGTACTTGTTAGAAAATCCCAGCACAACATCACATGCTCTCCCTCATATGTTATGTTGCCTGCTTACCTATCCATCCATCAGTGTCTCCAGGCACTTTTCATGTAAAATTACCCTTTTGGCACTGGTGTGCAGTTCAGAGCTTCACCCGCCCATGACTGGCCACCGTTGGCGATGGTGAGCAGGAGGGACAGACAGGTGCATTATACAGGAACAACTGATTTATGGAGGAGCCAAGTAAACATTGTGGCTTCACCTTGTAATTCAGAAGCATTTTGGAAAAGGTATGTTGAGATGGGACTGGAAAACACTGTGTCTTCATATTGCAGACAGTCATTTCTCCAGAGGCTACTGCAGGCGGACTGATGGCAGTCCTAGAGTGAGACAGGTGAAAGACAGCTGAGTCATCTGTACTCCACAGAGTGGTTGATAGAGCTGTGGAGATAAACCTTGAAGTCAGAGATGCTGTTTCTGTCAGCCTTTCAATGATATATAGGAGAGAAGGACTTCAAGGACTTAGAGGACACCAGCATTGAAAGGAACATAATGTTTGAAGGTCACTGCAGCTAGAAGAAAACAGAGAGAGCTGTCTGCTGTCATTCCTCATTAAAATGCAAAGCAATGTCTTTGTGTGCTCTGTAAACATGACTATTTCTTCTTTTCTGTCTGTGAACTTCAAACAGATATAAAACTTGGACATACCAGGTTCCAGGGGAGATATAATCTGAAGTATTGTTCCAAGAAATGGCAAAAAATCTATCTTCACTATGCATCTTTCACAATGCATATATATGTAGTGGCATCAGGGATGTTAAAATGGGAGGAATTTAGCTCAGCATTTATCCTGCCCATTTTGGAAAAATACCATATCTTAAAAACTGCCCGAGTACTCTGCAAAAGACTCTAACACCTAAATCACCAGTAAACATGCAATAATTGAGTCTACAGTGACTCTTCCAGCTCTTGTTTCTCTTTCCTGGAAAACTTATTGTTCTTCACTTAAGAAATATTCAAGTATAAATTGTTCCTCCAGAGACATCACTCACTCTTACCACTCTGCCTTCAGCACCTTCACCACCTTTAGGTGCTGGAGCATGTACAAAGAGGGCAGTGAAGCTGGTGAAGGGTCTAGAGCACAAGTCTTGTGAGAAGCAGATGAAGAAACTGGGGTTGTTCAGCCTGGAGAAAAGGAGACTCAGAGGAGACCTTCTCACTCTCTGCAACTTCCCGAAAGGAGGTTGGAGCCAGGCGGGGTCAGTCTCTTCTCCCAAGGAACAAGCAATAGGACAAGAGGAAATGGCCTCAAGTTGTGCCAGGGGAGGTTTAGGTTGGATATTAGGAACAACCTCTTCCTCCAAAGGGTTGTCAAGGCCTGGCCCAGGCTGCCCAGGGCAATGGTGGAGTCCCCATCCCTGGAGGGCTTTCAAAGCTGTGTAGATGTGGTGCTGAGGGACATGGTTTAGTGGTGACCTGGCAGTGCTGGGTTAATGTCTGGACTCAATGATCCTGAAGGTCTTTTCCAACCTGAACAATTGTATGATTCAAGGGCCGTGTGCTTTATAGGTATAGGTAGGGCAGGCACTTGTGCTGACTGCCTGCCATTCAAACTACAAACAGGTGAACTCCAAAGATCACCAAGACAGTTATAGGAAGTGAATCAGAATAAACAGCCTCTTCATCAGGCTTTATTTTCCAGCAGACTGGCAGAACACTCCAACTCTGCTCTCTGAGGGAAGTTGTCTGCCGTGAGATGCCTGGGGACTTAACTGGCTGTGGCTCAGCTAACTTACACACTAGTCTCCTCTCCCAGATCTGCTTCCTCTTTCACCTCATGCTTGGCACCTTCTCCTTCTGGTGGGTGACTCTTTGCTAGAGTCGGTTTGCTGCTTTCTGGGTTCAGGTAAAGACAGTACTGGTGATGTTATCCTAGATTGAATTTTCCCAGCATTTTCCTCCTGGCTCATGCTTCCATGAGCTTCTAGGACACCCCTGCCTGGGTTTCTGTGTACAGCACACCTCTGATTTCAATGTTTTTTGGCAAAAGCTGGGTGTGCTGTGATCCAAGGGTTTGCAGGGGGGAGTGGACTGTTATATCTACCCCTGCTCCACAGCTGAGGTAAGCGTGGTCCTGCTTGCCCAGCCTGAGAGTGCAGGAACTTGTCTCGCATCAGGCCATCTGAACAGGAAAGGAAACAGGCTCTTTTCTCACTTCCCACTTGCTAAAACAAAGGCTTGTTCATAAGGTCTCATGCTTTTTCCCAAACTCTTTCTCCATGAACAACTGCCACAGAGCAGCATGTACCGATAGCATCAGAGTTTTCCTTGGAAACTCTCCAAGGGATTCAGCTCAGTGGACCACACAGTTGTTATTCATACATGGTTTGGGAACTGCTGATCTTCCTGAATTCAACTAGATTTTTTTTTTCTCTCTTCTTCCTGTGCCATTGATATCATGCTTTTCTCAACTACCAAAAGGTAGTTTGCATTTCCCATCTCTCTAAGCAGCTAAATTTTATTCTTTGGGCTTCATCCATGTGTTATTGGTACACCTGCACCCACCCACATGCAAGCATCCCTTGGAGCAACAACAGCCACATCCTCCTATTCTCTTGTTCTTAAGATGCACTTAAAATTGCATATGAAAGGACTGTTTAGAGAGGTGAGAGCCTAATAGGCACTTTCAAGACTCACTGCAGGTGTAATACTTCTTTCCTGTGATGGAGCCCTGGAGCAGGCTGCCCAGAGAGGTTGTGGAGTCATCTACTCTGCAGAGATTCCAAACCCACCTTGACACGATCCTGGGCAACCTGCTTTAGGTGACCTTGCTTTAGCAGGGGGAATGGACAAGGTGATCTCCAGAGGTCTCTTCCAACTCGCACGATTCTGTGACCTTCCAGACTTGGAAACATGGGACAGAAAACCCCAGTGGCTAAACACAGTCATTGAAAACTTTTGAGACATCCTTGCTATCAAGTTACAACAAACCTCACCATGGTGATTCCTAAGTCTGAACTTTCTCCCAGCTTTTGCACAGGTCTTAGAATGAAATGAGCGTGGGATGGCTTGCTGGGTAAGCATCTTTGCATGCTTTTCTGCTGGGGTTCTTGCCTTGCTGAAGAACTGACCATGACGTTGTAGTGCCTGTAATAGCGATTTAACCTTTTCTGCATCATAGAATCATAGAATGCTTTAAGCTGGAAGGGAGAGTTAAAGGTCATCTAGTTCAACACCAACTTTTTTTTTTTTTTTTTTTTTACTCTTTTGTTGCTTTGTCCCATTATGGAGTATTTTTTTGGCCCTATCCCCAAGCTGCTGGTCTCTGATCTCATACCTTTCTGCATGCAATTCACAGGGCAGCATCTGCTGAAACACAAGAAGAAGCTTTCTTCACTGGGGAATAGGTGTCCTTTAGTCCCCTCCTGGATTGGAGCTTACAGAAGAACATATTTACATTCCTACAGTCTGAATAGGTCACAATTTAAAAGTTTGCCCTGGGACATGACCATCGCTACCTGTTTCTAAAAGTATTTATTGGCCAAATGAAATGCAAGAGTCTGTCTCGAGCTGTGGGAGCTGCCACCTACCCTCTGCCACTGCCTCATTATGTGGCCTTGGGCAAGACCTGTAATCACACTGGGACCTTGTTTCCCAGCCCTGAAACTCATAAAGTTAATACCCACCCCCCCCCCCCCACACACACACTCATGCTGTGTTTTCTGTGATACTTAAAGCCAGCCGCTGATTCTGCCTCCCTCCTTCGTGCCTTCCTCGGTAAGAAGCCGCATTAATTTCAGTGAAGTTGCTCATTGTATTAAGGGCTTCTCTGAATAAGGACAGCAGTGAGGTCTGTGTTGACCAGATAGCACTTGGAGATGTGTGAGGGGGAAAGACACTGTGACATTACAAACAACTAATTACATTATTATTATTAAGTTCATCACTGTTTCCTGATGAAAGGATCAGCATTCAGAGCCTGCTGCATTCCCACAAGAAATCAATGGGATACAGGGTTTGTAATAATTTCTCTGAGAGCTCAGTAGATCCTTAGTTAAGACATTGCATAAAATGTTATTTAAAAAGTAGTTGCTGTGCCTGCATAGAAACATATGTGAAGTATAGCATGACATTTGGGGAAAATATAGTAGCAAGGTTTTATTTCTCTTAAGATAAGCAATAAAAGCTTACATTTGGTTTGTTGTTTTGTTTTGCTTTTTCCCCAACAGGTAATTTTAGAATGGCTTAAATATACTTGCCCCTTCCTTCTGTGTGAACTGCTCTTTGTTGCCTCCTTAGGCTGCAGTGAGCATCTTTCCCAATTATATTCTCTCTCTCTCTTGCTCTCCTTTCCCTCCCTTCTTTGATTCTTGTTGAAATAAGCTGCTCTAGGCAATGCCGCAGTCTGCAGAGATTAAGACTTTTCTTTATTTAACATGTAGATTAACATTTTTGTTATTCATCAGAGATGATTCTAGCATTGAGTAGTCATTACTATTTCAGCTGCCCTTGCAAGGGGAACACCAAGTTCTCAGATAAACAGAAGGAAAGCTGCCTAATTTCTCTCTAGCTCTGGTATACACCATTGAGAATTTCTTGCCCTTCCTACTACAGTTGAGTAATTCTCTCTAAATATGCTCCATACCCCAAGATGTACTGCTGAGCTGAGCGAGCGGTGCTCCAGTGATGAAAAACTCCAGAACTGTAGTAAATGACTATTAAATACAGGCAAAAAGCTGGGCTTTTGGAGGTACAGGACCAGTAGCAGGTATAACAAAAGAGTTTCTTACTACAGTAAAGCACTGTTTGCAACTCCAATGCATTACGTTGTTTTGCCATTTTCTTCCAAAACATCTGTCCTGGTCAGTGCTAATGGGAAGATGCTGGATACAGGAAGGATATAAGCTGTTATAACAACTCATGTTTTCTGAAATATGAAACCCTAAGTTATCTGTGCTGTGATATTTTTTGTAATGTGACCACAAATTGACACATTCAGTAAATTTAGCAAGACTGGAGGAAACTGCATTTAGGTGTCTTTATTGATGTGCTGCTCTTTTGCAGTTGTTTCTCCCCAGGAAGAAAGTAAAAAGAGACGAAATGCATTGCACTTTATTTTCTTCCTTTTTCAGACAGCTGCATTTTCCCAGGGTTAGGGTTTTCTGGATCCTGGAGATCACAACTGGCATAATACGGGACTTGGACAAGCTGCTGATATAGTAATTTATAACAGCACTCTTTAGGCTTGGACACAGGGAAATAACCTTTGTTATTTGTGCACTGACTGTTAGTGCGCAGATATAAAGGAACCTCTGAATTGTGCAGTAAAAGATACAGATGATCTTTTAGTCTGGAAGACACTAATCCATAGTTCTACCTATCAGCTCTGTGTGATATGAAACCTTCTATTTCTCTGTGGATTTTTGTTTAGAGAAGATATATCATACTAATCTGTTCAGGATCGAACAAGCCATAGAGAATTTAATACGATTGCCCCAAGTAAGACCTGAAAATAGATGTTAGGAGGGTGCATTTCTTTCCATCCCACTCCCCAGGATGACAAATGAGTAATGCCAGTTTGAGCTTTGTTAGTGCATGTGTCTCTTCATTTAAAAAAAACCCAAGACTTAAAATTTTAATGTAAAATAAGTTAAAGGAGGGCTGAATAGAAAAGTAGATAGTTCTTCAGCTCAGTGCCCAGAGCAAACTTCACCTAACTTGTGTTGAGAACAAACCTCCTTTTCAGCAGCCAGGAATTTATTATTCCAGCAGGTTTATTATCGTGCTGGTTCTACAGTGAAAGATGGTATGGAAACAAGAGTTGCCCAGGGACATTGTGTTTCGATGGAACAAAACAAGAAAATTCTCAGAGAAGGCTTCTCGTTGTGCAATCCAGCACATTGTGATCACTGTGCACTCATCCAAGCATTAACAAAAGAAAAAATTCCAGTAATTGTAAATTCTCTGCAGCTCATATGAGAAGCATAATTACACCAGGCCAAAATCTGCTCCTGTGTGAAGTTGAGAGACATCCAGAAAAATGCCCCTCTCTCCCAGTGGAGTGACTCTGGAGTTACATGACAGCAAATCAGAACCAAATTCAGCCCATTGTGTTCTGTTTTGTTCTTGTTTGTTAGACCCAAAAGACAACTCCATGAAGTTCTGCCTGAGCAGCAGCCCCCAGCTGAGTAAAGGGCTGTCCCATTCTCAGGATGTGTGATTAGCACTTCAAGGTTTCTCCAGGGAGACCTCAAAAATGACAAGCAACCTTGAAAAACACAGGCTTCCAAACATCATTACCAAATTCTTGCTGAGGTTATTAAATGAAAAGTCATTTTCATTAAGATGAAAATTCTGTTTCTGCTGGAATCAGTGGTGAGATTTCTGTTGGGTCAGTTGGAGCCTGGGTTCCCCCATCCATATTTTAATGGCAACACTGCTCATTCTCTGGGGTGGGGGGTGGGGTAAAGAAACTTCAAGGGAAGATTAAATTTGCCTGTCTCTAGTCCTCTCTAGCTAGCAGAAAATCTGCTTGTGGATCCAGTTTATGGTTTATGCTCTTACCTAAGGCAATAACTGGGGAAAAGAAGGGCAGGGCAGAAATCCCCTCCTATTGCTTAATAAGCAGTTATGCTTCCAGAGCCAGCAAAGCCTGGTGTCTTAATTAAATGAATAATGTTTTTCCACTAATCCTGATCTTCTGTAAATTAATTACTAATTGTTTTCAGTAGCACCCATCTGTGACAAGCGTGATTAGGAGATTGAGTCCATGATGAGATCACTCTGAATTTACACCAAATGCAACAAGAGTGAGTGAACAGCTGACTTGAATGGGAAGTGAAAAGGTTTTGAAGCTACTTCATGTCACCAGGTAAGCTAGACATAAAGTCTGAATCCTTCTCTCATGAATAATACTGTGCTTATCAACTGGGTTGGTTTGATTTTTTGGGGTTTTTTTGTGATTTGCCTTACAGAATAAATCAGGCTTCCTTAGGCTACTTGTCCCCAGCAACCTTGCTGGAACTATATAGCCTCTTCTGGCTTTTAGGTCCTAAAAGATCCTGATTTTTCTCTTTCCTGCCTTTTCCAGAACTCTCCTCACGGGTATTCTTTCATTTAAGGTTTCCTCCTGTCTTTCACAAAGAGATGACTAAATGCAACACCTCAAAAGGAACTAGTTCTGAACTGCTCATCCCCTAGGGAAAATGTACTAAAAGACTCTCGAGAACAAATTATAGAGAGAAATTGGTAACTGTAGAGCTAATGTAACTGTGCGGGTACTGTAAGGATACTGGATTTGGGAAAACAAACCTCTTTCAGAAATTTCAGAAATGAACTGATACATAAATGTGATGCTTTTAATTACATACAGTATGGTTTAGGTCAGTAGTGTGCTCCATAATTTCTTTGTCCTGTGACAAGACCCCAGAGATTGCTCAGTCACTAAGCCTGGTTGGGAATAATACAGTTTCTCTGATCTGGTGGAAGTGTTCTGGTGTTCTGTTTTTCTTGCAAGCATGTACAACAACCCACATCAGACAGGTCTGTTTACGATCCATGATTGCAGAGGAGGCAGCCAAGGACCAGACCCCCAGCTGGAGAAAACCATTTGAGGCCTCTTGATTTTAGTGTGTGGCTGATGAGCCACACCACCCCAGCATCTGGCCCCCTCATCTTGGGATGCAACTAATTACAGCAAGTAATTAGGTTTCTTCACCCTCAACAGATCCATTTTGTCATCTATTTTTAGTACTTCTTCAGCAGCAGGCTGTCTGCACCCTCGAAAACTACCTAGAAACCCCTTCCCTGTAGTGTTCCTACAAAGCAATAGTCATTCCTCTTTTCAGTCTCACCATATGGCTTAAAAAAAAAAATCCAAAAAAAACCGCAAACAAACAAACAAAAAAAACAAAACCAAAACAACCACAAACAAATGACAACAACAAAATTTAAAAATCCCCATGGTTTCATTTGTAAATTCTTTAGAGAGGGAGAAAATAGGTCTTTCAACACCTTCGTATTTCACAGAGGGACTTCAGGGTCCCTCTGTATTTACGAAATTTCACCTTGCAAGGAGTGGAAAATGTGTAACAAAGCATGCTAATAATGATACTTCACAAAAGTCCAGTGACTGTTTGCTTAATTTATCTCTAGCTGGGGAGGAAAAAAAAACCACAACAATTTCCAAGAACAAGTGACTGCCTTGTCTGCACCAGGCACTCTGCTTTAACTACAGCTGGGAGCATTCTGCATTCTGTTCACAAGTGATCTGCAACACACTGTACCTCAAACTACATGATACAGACCAGGTGAACATTTTCTTCCCACCTCACTTGCAGTGCTGGTTCTAGCTCTGGAGTCCTCAGCACAGGAGAGACATGGACCTGTTGGAGTGGGGACAGAGAAGGAACACAAAGATGAACTGAGGGCTGGAATCCCTCTGCTGTGAGGCCGGGCTGAGAGAGTTGGGATTGTTCAGCCTGGAGAAGAGAAGGCTGCAGCAAGACCTTTCTGTACTTAAAGGGGCCTGTCAGAAATCTGGGAACAATCTTTAGCAGGGCCTGTTGCAAAAGGACAAGGGGTGATGGTTTTAAACTAAAAGAAGGGAGATTTAGACTTGAGAGAAGTAAGAAATTTTTTGCACTGAAGGTGGTGAAACCCTGGCCCAGGTTGCCCAGAGAGGTGGTAGAAGCCCTGTCCCTGGAAACATTCCAGGAGAGGTTGGACAGGGATCTGAGCATCATGCTCTAGTTGCAGATGTCCCTGCTCACTGTAGGAAGGTCCTTTAAAGGTTCCTTCCAACCCAAACCATTCTATGATGTTGCAAGTTCAGTTTCCAAGCCTGAAGTTAGACAGGAGGAGGGTTTATTTCCTGAAGTGTGAAGTTATGAGTTAACAAAAACTGTTCATGTATCCTTATCAAACTTGATACATGCTTCAGGTCAAAATGCTTTTTCTTTTTTAAAAAAGTGGACGTGTTTTATTTGGCATTTCTAAATGACAGAACTGAGCAAAGCTCGTTGATTTCCATGACTGAAGGTATCTCAAGTTCTTGGTGTTTAAACCAATGCAGAAAATTAAATAAAACAGTTTCTTCAGCACAAAATAAATAAATAAAAATTGTGGTAGCAGAAATTAATTTTGGTTAAGGATAAAAAAGTTTTCAGATCAACTCAGAAACATTTAGAGCATGGGAAATATTTTCCAGTTCACCTAACAAAGCAATGGACACTTGTGTTGGTCTAATTCACAGTCTTTTCAATGGCTTAATATTCGAAGGACTGAACACCTGAAGCTCCTATTCAAATTGCACATTTAGTATTTATAAGTCAATATAGGAAGGTCTGGATATGCAGCAGAAAAAAAAAAAAATAAAACCAAGCCTTTAATTTCTTACAAGTACATAAGGAGTGGTAGAATTGCTCAACTTCACACACACCCCCACCTGAAAACACTGACTGGTACAAAAGGATTGCAATTCTTCTGCCTTGCAGGGAGTCTAAATTCCTGCCCCAGGATACAAGATGCCCCTGCTGATTTCCCAATTTACACTGTGAAAAAATTGGTCCTCTTGGGTCCCAAGGACTAATTAGTCAATGCCTGTAAAGCTCTCTGTAGGTGAAAAGTGAATCTGTGCTTTACCATGACAGATGGCTACAGCTTCATTTTAAAGGCTTCCTTTAATTTGTGGAAGCACTTACTCTCTTCACTGTCCACTAGTGCAGATGATTCATTCTGAAGTGGTGTACAGATGGAGGAACAGGATGGCAAAACCTGTGCTCTGGCTGTGAGCATTCAAAGAGAAGAAACTTTTATATTGATCGATTTTATGAACCAGAGTTCCCTGCTGTTCTTGCAGTGGTGTAAAATATCATAAAACCGCTTCCAATTCTGCTTTCTCTTCTCCTTCCCCTCTGAGATAATATTACAGAATACCTTCCCAAAAGTAAATGAAGTGCAAGACCTACAGGAATGGAATGGTCTGTGTGTTGCTGGAAGCAGTGGACCACACCTCGTTCCCACACCTGTCCTCATGTACCTATTGCACTTAGTGTCTTGCACGGATCCTCAACTATATGTTTGCTTTGTCATCCTCTGGAATGTTCCACTACACTACCCAAAGCAAGCTGTCAAAGGCTTTGCTGAAAGAAATAACAACTAATGATTTCTGATAAAATCAGCGCCACGATCCTCTGCTGCAAAAAGCTGCATGGTGTAAAAGCAGCAAAGGGGGCAGCTCTCATGCTTTAGTTAATCGGCTTATCAATTCTGATCCATTCCTCAGGAAACACAGTCTCATGCTTATATACCATGTGTGATTTATGTAAGAACCCAGAGCGGATACAACAAATACAGGCAGGGGTTTGCAGGCTGAACTTATGAACCATATCAAGCCTGCTCACCAGACCTGCTCAGAACAACAGCACTTTCAAAGGGCTGATTCAGTAGAGTCCAAATTACTGCTACGAACAACAGTACAGGACATTCAATGATAAAGAGTAAGATAAACCTTCTAAAGGAAGTGATGAAGATGTTTCCTACCAACAGAGCTAAACCTTGAGGGTTTTTTTTAAAGCTCATGAATAAGATAGCTCATCCTGCTCCCTCAGGCATGTTTTCACTGCTGTTTTCTGGGAAATTTCTGGTGCTGTTTTCTGGGAAATTTCCCCCTTCCTAGACTATTAAGTTGGCTAAATTTCAGAAAGCTTGATCATGCTAGACATGATTTCAGGTTTGGTTTGGTTTGGTTTGGTTTTATTCCCTTCTCCCCCACATTTTCTGTCCTTATATAAGCACATTATGTACAGCTCTCTCTGAGAACAGCTCTCAGTCATTGCTTTATTGTTGAATGCACTACCTGGCATTTGTGGGGTGGCAGCTGACCTGACCTGAGTGTGATCTTGACTCCTTTATTATTTCCTTTCTTTTCCACAGGGAAATGGGGCCTAAAGAGCCAGTGAGGAATTTAGCAGAGAAAGGATGAGGAGCTTTCTGAGAGAAGCATGAAGCAAGGATACCTAAGGCCAATGTTGGGCCACGTATTTGGAGAGGCAGTTGGTCTCAGCACTGCTGCAGAGACTGCTTTTCTTCTACAGGAAACTGGGCTCTTTGACGTTTCTGATGACCGTTCATCCTCCTCCTCAGTATCAGGTAGTATCTGCTGTGCCTCAAAAAGGGACTTTCTCAGATGTCAGTGCCCACACTTCAATATCGGGTCACGCTACAGGCATGGGTCCACAAGTCTTAGCCTGAAACACTTCCCTAGACTGAGAAGTTTTATGTGGCTGAAGCTTCCCTGTACCTACCCACTTCCCTATCACTCCTCCAAGTGAGAAGCCAGGCAGTTATTTCTTTGAAAAAAATACTGACTGTCTAAAGAAACTTAACTCGCTTTGCTCTGATTTTAACCAGATTTGAGCCATCACATAAGGTCTCTGTCCATATCTTATTTGTCCTGATGCTGGTCTTATCATCTACATCTTACTGTTAGCTCTGACTTCATGATGTGTCCTATATTACTAGTTAAATATTTCAGACCTCGCAGCTCAGTGTTTTGTGTTGGATTTTATTTTGTTTTGGTTTTTTGGGGGTTGTTTCTTTTCATTATAAAGAGATATTAAAGCAGAATGTGGTATCTTTGCTGCAAGACTCATCAGTTTACAAAGAATGTAACTAAACTGCATTTCCTTTAGCATAACATAAAAAAGACAACAAGACAAATTGATGGACTAACCAACTTTGTTCATCTAGGCTTAGTCCAAATATTTTCTCTTATCTTTTCTCAGTGCATGTTCCAACTAAGTTTCTTGGGCTTTTTTATCACTACTTCTCTGATGTGTCCTGCTTTTTGTAAAATTAACTCACTTCCAGTGAATGCCTCAGTGCTGTTCCTTCTTCTTCCATTGTTTGCCCCTGGAAACCTTCTCAGGCAGAAGAGATGGACAGAGTGCAGTCAGCCTCTTTAAAGTTGGTCTAGTGCAACAATATTTGGTGCTCACTCGTTATGGCTTATTATGGTCCTGTAGCTGGTTCTCGGTATTTTAAAGATCAGCTTCATCCTTGAGATGATTTAAACACCTTGCTGCTTTTTTTTTTTTTCCTTCCTTTCTCCTCTAATGTGGGTTTCTCTCTGGCACTGCCCAAGAAGAATGGCCAAGGACAATTTCCAGAGGAGCATTGTGGTCTCCTAATGCATGAAATTTAGTCTGCTTTGTGAGTCCCCCAAAACATATGAACCTCACTTCTTTGCAGTAGCTTGAGTCTGCTGCCTGGTGGCATCATTCCTAGTTGCACCAGTGGCAGTTTTCCCTTTTGCTCATGCACACATCCCTAAATATTGCTCCTCTCACTATTTCATTCTCTGTGTTTATCTAAACCATTTATTTTAGTGCTTTAGCCATCATGTCATCTTCCTCTTCTCCTTGGTAGACACATTTGTTCAAGACTTTGTGTTTTTAGAATGATAACAAGGGGGATTATTTTATCTCAGAAAGGCATGTGTGTGTGTGTCCCTTCCCTCCCATCTTTTGTCATCTGTCTCATCATCAAAGATTTGTTTTGAAAAGAGTCAGGCAATTTTATTTCTTTGTTTTTCTCCCAGGCACTTCCTTCCCATAACTTGCTGCCATCCCATTACATCAGTTGGTGGATTCTGAAGCTGACACTCATCAATAAAACAGCAAGGTGCAGGCATCACAACACAAAATCCAACTGAGCTCCTTTTTACACATCTGATAAAATGCATCTTTGTGCTCTTCCTACGCATCGGTAGGAGCTCTGTGCTCAGTGGTGATGAGCTTTCCACACTGCCATTTGGATATTGAAGTGCAAATTCTTTCTTCTATGGGAATTCAGCCATCCCTGCTGACAGTTGCTCCATTTTTCAGTGCTCTGAACAGTTCTTCTACAGGACATCAAACCAGTTACCCCAGTCAGGGATGCTTCCTGGCAGTCGGCACTTTGTGAAAGATCATTGCTTCTGACCAGCTTGTGCACTCACGGGACTGCTCTACCTCCTGGTCTGAGCTATCATAGAATATCACAGAATACCAGGTTGGAAGGGACCTCAAGGATCATCTAGTCCAACCAAGGTAATGTAATATATACATATAGTTTAAATGAGATTGACCCACCCCCTGTCAACCTGAGTCTTAAAACTGTCCTGTGTAGGGGAATCCACCACTTCCCTTGGGAGATTATTCCAATGTCTAATTGTTTTCATCATGAAAATTTTTCTTCTGGAGTCCAATCAGAATCTCCCCAGGAGTAACTTGTAGCCATTACCCCTTGTCTTTTCCATGTGACTCATTGTAAAAAGGGAGTCTCCACCTCCTTGGTAGCCACCTTTTATGTACTGGTACATGGTAGTAATGTCTCCCCTAACCCTTCTCTTCTCAAGGCTGAACAAGCACAGTTTTCTCAGCCTTTCTTCATATGGCAGGTCTTCCAGTCCTCTGATCATGCTTGTGGCCCTTCTGTGGACCCTCTCCAGCCTGTCAGCACCTTTTTTTGTATAGTGGGGATCAAAACCAAAAGCAGTGCTCAAGTTGTGGTCTGTCCAGCATAAAGTAGAGTGGAATAATGACCTCTTTATCTCTGCTGGTGATGCCCCTCTTAATGCAACCCAGCATCCTGTTGGCTTTCTTTGCCACTGCAGTGCACTCTTCACTCATGTTGAGCTTGTTGTCCACCAAGACCACAAGGTCCCTTTCCATAGGGCTCCTCTCCATCCAGGTGGATCCCATTTTGAGCTGCATTTGCGGGTTATGTATTCCCAGGTGCAACATCCTACACTTGTCTCTGCTGAACTTCATAAGGTTTCTGCTAGCCTGTTCAGGTCTTCCTGGAGGGTGGCTCTCCCTTCTGGAGTGTCAACTTCCCCACTCATTTTGGTGTCATCTGCAAAATTCATCAGTGTGCTCTTGATCCTGACATCCAAATATCTTATGAAGATGTTAAACAGTGTTTGGCCCAATATTGATCCCTGAGGGACCCCACTTGTGACTGGTTGCCAGTTTAAGAAAGAACTATTGACTACCATTATCTGGGTACAGCCAGTCAATCAGTTCCCCATCCACTACACAGACCACTTGTCTAGGTTGTAACGTGTCAGTTTCTCTAGGAGGAGGCTGTGGGAGATCATGTCAAAAGCCTTGGAGAAGTCCAGGTTGACAATGTCCACTGCTTGCCCTGCTCAACCAACTGAGTAACTTTGTCATAGAAGATGATCAGGTTTGTCAGGCATAATTTGCCCCTAGTGAATCCATATTGGCTTTTCCTAATCACATGCTTAAGTTTACTTGTGATAGTCCCCGGGAGGATTTGCTCCATAACTTTCCCAGGGATTGAAATGAGGCTTAATGGGTCTAAAATTACTTGGGTCCTCCTTGGAACCCTTCTTGTAGATGGGGGGTCACATTAGCCTTTTTCCATTCTTCAGGCATGTCTCCTGATCTCCATGACTTCTCCAAGATTGTGGAGAGCGGCCTCGCAACAACATCAGCCAGCTCTTTTAACACCCTCGGGTGGATGGCATCCAGGCCCATTGATTTGTATGTGTCAAGCTCCTCTAATAGCTGACACACCAAGTCCCTTCACTGACAGCAAGTCTGTGTCTGCATTAATCTGGATTTTTGTTCCCATGTCCTGGGTCTCAACAGTGCTGGTAAAGACAGAAGTGAAGAAGGTGTTGAGGACCTCTGCCTTTTCAGCATTGCTGGTGACTAGTTCACCTCTCCTGTTTAATAGTGGGCAGAAATTCTTCCGTTTCTGCTTGTTGTTAAGGTATCTGAAGAACCGTCTCTTGAAGTTTCTGACATCTGTGGCCAATTTCAGTTCAAACTGAGCTTTTGCTTTCCTAACGGCATCTCTGCATACCATGGCAATGCCCTTGTAATTTTCAATAGGTAATGTTCCACTTTTCCATCTCTGGTACATTGCCCTTTTGGTTCTGAGCAGACCCAGAAGCTCTCAGTTAAGCCAAGGGGGTCTCTTGCTCCACTTACTTTCCTTGGCTTTAGAGGTCATGAACTGGTTTTGTGTATCTAGGAGAGTGTTCTTGAAAAACTCCCAGCACTCACTAGAATCCTTTATTCTCCATGGAAGCTTCCCATGGGATCACTTCAAGCTGAGCCCTGAGTGAACTGAAGTTTGCTCTTCTAAAGTCTAAAACCTAAAGCTAGAACAGAACCAATTCTCCATTCAGTGATTTTACTTCTCAGCTCAGTCTCTTCTAAGTCACTGTGCTTTTGGAAGTAATGGCAGATTTTTGCAGACAGTTGCAATGATAACACTCCATGTTTAGAGTTACTACCAAGGATGGGACTCTCTGGGTTGTTCTGAAAATTGCAGCCCAATTTTTGTGTGTATTTGTTCTAAATGGACATTATTTAGAGTCCCATGTTATCTAAGGGATGTATGTTCAAAGGTTAGGGTATTTTGAACAGCTTTTTATAACCAGCCCTGGAGCCTCATGATTTTTTTTTTTTGCATGGATAGGCATTTTCAGCCATGAGCATTACACTCCTCAAGAAATATGCAAAATCAAATGTGATAGCAGGGCAAAATATTTTACAGGCGAAGTGACTTTCCATAATAATGGAATAATAAATGCAGAAGGGGGAAAGGCCAAGCCTAAGTGCTGAAATGCCTTCACAAGTGCATTTGTGCCACTTCTGCAGCTGCTGGAGTGCCACTTTCTCATGTGGATTCATTTGGTGAAGCATTTGGAGTGAATCATCTCACTAGGAAAGTGGGCACCCAGTGTACCTCTGAGCAGTGAGCTTGCCCTCTTCATTGTTGCTCTGCTGCCAGCAGTTACTGTTGATCGATGAATATTATGAAAGGATTAAAATGGATGATAGACAGAACAGTCTGTTATTTCCAGCAAGAACGTCAGAAATCTGTCAAAAGACTTGTAAGTAAGTCCTAGGTAGTGTTTGCTAGTGCAGCAGGAGTTGTCATGCTGTGATTTGGGACAGCAGGATTTGACCTTGATATGTAGGAAATTGTGCTGTGCTGTTGCTGGAGACAGATGTTGAGCTACTTCTGTGACTCCCTCTGTACCTGCTTCTTTTCCCTACTCTGGGTTTTGGAAAAAGGATGGCATTTAACCATGAGTCTGGGCAGTGTTTAGTATTCTTGCTAGCTGAAGTCTCTGTAGCCTATTGCAATATAAATGACACCGCTGCTGCCTGGAGAGGGTGGAACTGGTCTTTAATATTGCAGATATGTAGTTGTAAGTGACATGGCTTAGCACCCTTCAAACCTCCACCATAGCTGCTAAACTGATAAAAATAGGCCACTTTTAACAAATATTCATCCATATAGAATGCCAGGTGACTAGAAAATGGGTGGATGTTAAAGGTTTGCAGCCTGTTGAAGGAGTGAGTAGCCCTTAAATTTTGGGGCTTTTCTTGCTTAAGTTTTCTATGGTTTATGCTCTGGTCGGTAATGTTGTTACCTACAAATCAAACAGGATAGCAGACTGGGTAAAGAAGTGAAAACCTCCAAGAAAATGCAGTGAGTTTCATCACAAGGCTAAGATTACTAGTAATAACTGTGCCATGGTTGTATCAGGAGATCCCAAATGAAATCTGAGCTGAAATTTATTGGTTATCGACAAATACACAGAGGAAAAAAAAACAAAACAGAACAAACCTGTCTTGGAGAACTTACAGCTTAAACTGACAAGGTTAAAAACAAACAAACAGAACAAGAGGAAAGAAAAGAAAGAGACAGGGTAGGAAATTAATTTCCAAAGCTGATCCAGTTCACCCACCATTGTATAGTGGATTAAGGGCTCACAGTTGAGTTAAAACTCTGGAGTTCCAGATCCCTCACTGCCCAGCTCTTCCCTTTCAAGAGAAGGGAAACATAACAAAGGCTAAAATGAGTAGAAAAGACATTGATCCTAAAATGTGGTTGAAACAAGTAGGAGCTTTTATCATGAAATGTTAATCTGACAGCAGATACAAGAAATGTCAGTGTGTGGTGGAGAAGAAAACATGGCATGCAGGAAACAACTCTGTTATGTCTTGGAAAGGTAATTAAAATTCCTCTAGTGTCTTCTCCAAGGATTTCTTTTGGTGTCTCTTCTTTCAGCCAGGCATCTGAACTTTAAGCTGCAAGGAAATCAAGATCTCTTATTATCTCTGCTAAGCTCTCTTCATAGTCATTGTTGATAAACTGCTGGTGTTACAGAAAGGGGGGGGGGTGAATCCTGCCAGCAGCCACACAGTCACCTTTAATATTAGTTTTTAGCGCATGGGTTTGGGATTTCTGCTTTCTATTATTAGGACTTAATGTTTTTTCTTTTGGG
>JAAGNO010005815.1:8781-26770 GCA_033439905.1 Ceryle rudis | reverse complement strand
CAGGAAGAGAGTGCACAGGAAATAAAATCCTGGAGTATTGCAAATCCTAATTCAAGACTAAGAAAAATAAAATTCAAGAAAAAGAAAAAAACCCAAACAATTGCAAAACACAGGCTCTTGAGTTTTCTTCTGCCACCCCGCAGAACTGACTCTGCCAGTGTTTCCTAGTGGGCTGGATTGTGGAGAAAGTCTGAGAGCACCAAAATGTGAATCCCCACACAGCTTTCTTGGTAGCGACAACCACCAGTTTTCATTGAACCTTGATTTATTTTATTTATTTATTTATTCCCCGTATCTGTAAAATGGCAGCAATACAGCCTGGTTGGGATCAGAGGGGCGTTGTTAATCCCCACAGAAATCTCTGCTACCCTTTAGTGTCAGCAGGGTTATAATTATTGTCTTCTTCAAACAGCGTCTGAGGAGATCTGTTAGGAGATGTTTTAAAAGTGCTTTGAAGATGAAAATATCTAAATAATCTTATTACTATTATTATGATGGCTGTCCGCAGTGATTACTGTGATTACATAGCACCTTTCTGACATGTCCCTAATGATAAAATATCTTCTGGGCTGTACAGGGATGAAAGCAATTTCTCTGCCCCCCAGGAACATACATAAGGGACCTGATCTGGGGCAAACTGAGCCGTGGTGTGGAGGCTGGTGGTGCTGGGCTTGTCTCAGCCCCACTTTCCCCGGAGATGTTTGGGAGGATGGAAATCTCTGGGCTTTTTTCCCCAATGATTTACAATCCAGCACGTCTGTGGGATGCCAGAGCTGAGTTTCTGCTGTGGCATAGAGAGACTATGGGCACTGGTTATGCTGTCACACCAGCTGCTGCTCGAGCCTTCCTCCAGTGATGCAGAAATGTGAACTGAGTCAAGGAAATTGCTAAAACCACACTGATTGCTGCAGTGAGGTGTAATGCAGTAGCATCGCATGAGACTTTGCCATTTTCTTGTTTTCTGGTTTTTTGGCTTAACAACTCGTTTAGCCATTTCATTCCCAAATGAAATCCAAGCCAAAATTTAAGGCCATGAAACTAAATTTATGATCCCAGGTCTATATTTAGGCATCCAAACTGAAGTGGTGTGATGGCCTGTCCCAGCACCCTGAGGAGCAGCACCACCAAAATGAGCAGGTGTGTGAGCACGTTCTACCTTTCCAGCTTATGTCTCATGTTCAGAATAAAGGGTTTCACGCCTAATTTTAGCAGGTTGAGATGGACCATTTTGATTGTTTCTTGCTAACAGTTGATGTGAGGGAAGTCTGTTCTCTGAGAAATGAAACTCAGTTTCATTTTGCAGAGAATTTGTGAGACATGGCTATGTGGCATAGGGCTTACCCGTTGATGCGTTCCCTGGGTTATAGCCTGGGTGCAGTATTTCAGAGGTCCTGATGGTATGGTGAGGCAGAGGGGGACCAACAGCTATCACCACTGCTTTTATGCTCTGGCAGATGCTGGAAAATGCTCCTTTTCCAAGTGGCAGAGGGTACTGCCATGGCTGGTCCTTCTCCATCCCAGATAGAGCAGGGCAGGGTCTGCTGCAAAGTCCAGTGGGGTTGTGCAGAGGCTGATTTCCTACCTGGGACATCAGTGGTAGGAAGACAAGATAACAGGACAGCCATGTACCTAGAGCAGGGGACAGCTCATGAATTATGGCACCTTGTGTTTTGTTTTGGGGGATTGATTTAGCTGCATGGACCAAATGAGAGACATTGGATCTTGGTTTGGACAGCTGGGCATTTTCACCATGTATAGGCTCCAGGTTGGGACACTTCTAAAGGATAGCTACTGGAAGACAGTTTTTACAAGGAAAAGCCAGCTTCCAGTGATGTTGCTCACTGTTGAAGACTATGCTTGTGCATGGGTGGGAATATTCCTGCAGAAAGCAGTGGCTTGGTGGGGGACAGAAGGTCCTTGTCTGCTGTGGCTGAGCACCGAGAGTTGCACAGTTCTGTCTGAAGCTCTAAGTCTTTTGAAATGCTTCAGATACATGCTCTGGTCTCTCCCTCCTCCAGTGGCAGTCGAAGCTGGAAGGCCTGTTTACATGCTTCTTTTTGGAAAGTTTCATTTCCTCTTGAATATGAAACAGCCACCAATAACTTATGGCTGTCATGTGAGCAAGTCATGAGTGTGTGCTTGAGTGTGTCCATCAAAGACATCTGTGTGGTGATTAGGAGATACAAAACTCCCTCAATATTTGTGGGCAAAGTCCAAGCACAGGCAAGGGCCCTGACAGTGTTTTCAGAAAATAAATTGCTTACCATCAATCCTACTAATTCATCTGCAGGTTTTCCTCTTTCCAAACAAACCTGCACCAACTGAAATCACTTGTAATGCAGCCAGTTAATAAGCTGGTTGTATTTTAACTCTCTCATTGAGTAGGGTTCAGTTTCTTCTTTCCCTTTTGGCTTCTTTTTTATTACTATTTTAGATTTGATTACATCGTATTGTGTCTGATTCTTACCAGAATTAAGCTCTCCTTGCCATAATGAAACCTCAGTAAGCCCGGAGTGCTTTGGCAAAAGTAACCTCAAGCTTGTTTGTCGAGATGGTTTTGCCAAGCCCACACAGCTCTAATTACATCTTTTCACTGGCCTGTTTTAAACTGTCCCCTCCTTCCAAAATCTTTTGTGTGTTATTCAGAAATACGTTGCTATAATGAATACAGTATGTTTAGGATAAGTTTCATTGGATTTGGTAGCCAAGCAATTGTACGTTTTTATTAGAGGTACTGAAGACTTCCAATGGAGATAATATTTATACAGTGGTCCAGAATTGTTTGCATTTAGAAGAATAAATAAAATGAATAATATCCAAACAAGATAATTAAAATGTCAGTTACAAAGTACCTTTAATTTGCTTTGGCTTTTGATTTGCATATTCCCTCCTTTACTTTGAAGACAGAGAAATACACTTGATACCAAATTTGTAGCTCCCTAATATATTACGGAATGTCCAAGTACCTCCCTTTTGGACTGTATTTACAGTGAGATTGCAGAAGTGCACCCACATTTGCATCTTTGGCCAGTGTTTTTCAGCACACAAAAACATTTTGTCTTTTTGTTAAAACACTGTGCTGTGGATGATCAAGAAAAAAAGCCCCAAACCAGAAATTAATAAACACACAAACTCCTGAAGCTGTGTGTCATGCTCACTAAAACCTGTGATGGACAGGTAGTTGTGGAAAACCTTTTTTGTTAGCCGCTGAATTGTCTTTCTATAGGTACCCATATTTCACCTAAATAAACCTTCACAAAACAAACTCCCCTGGTGTTGTCTGTATAAGATATTTAAAAGTGTATCACACAGAGATAGCGAAGTAGATATACATATGTGTAAATACATAGAAGAGGAGGGAGAGTACATCTGTTCATCACAGACGTTTATGGCCTTTTGATGTATCAGCTGTAGAAAATTTCCTATAGAAGTGGACTTTGAGAAACTATAGCACTGTTTATATGTTTGGAGTTTACTGGCAAGAATAAGGTTGCAGAAGGACGTAAGTTACAATCAAAACTTTGTGAACCTGTTGCTTGTTGCATACCTGGAGTTTTGTATTTGTTTGCCACATACTCAGCCCTCCTTTTGAAGATGTCTAAGTTTGTAATAGCTGGGAGTATGTCTGTGCTTTGAGCTAGCAAAATCTTTCCCATGTTTCATAAAAATGGTCATTTTCAAACAGGTTGGATATTTTTAGTCTCTTTTTTTTTTTTTTTTTTTGGTAAAATGATTGGGTTTTTTGGGTAACTCTTGCTGTGCCTATGCCATGAATTAGTTGTCATTATTAATTATCGCTCTCCATTTTGATCTTATGTGTGGGTACTTTGCAAAATCTGTCGGGATTACTCAAGATGAAAGGGTTGCTATGCAAATACAAAATCTTACTCCCTAGTTTTTGTCACCAGTTGCAAAGCATGGATTTTAAAGGCACAATTGTATGGCATCCTAAATAAATACAGATGCTGGCTAACACAGCCTGCATGTCTCTGAGGCAAGGAGAAAAAAAAAAAAACAAGTTAAGCTTTTGATTTTTCTAATAGTTATTTCTAATCTCTTTTTTTTTTTTTTTTTTCTGGCGTGCTTTAAGTAGATCTGTATTTCCAGAGACTGAAATGTACTCCTCTTTCTTTTTCCTTGAAAATTAAAAGCTTCTACCTTAAAGAAGTGAATGATACATTATCTGCTGTCTCTAAATTGAACCCATTTGGAGCTATTTGCATCCTGTAGAAACCTACAGCTGAGTGCTGTGCTCAGAGGTGTAATGACTGGTTGTCACAACACGCTGGAGGTGGCCCCATAACAAAATGATCCCCTGTCAATCCCCTTGCAGGAAATGCATTGGCAACCTGTAATTCGGCCTCAGTATTAACGTCCTGCCTGGGTTTTGTTAAATAGCACTTTCTAGGAAGTAGATCTGCTGAACTTGGGCTTAATAATGTTTTAAGGGGAATATTTGATGGAAGTTTTAGAAAGCATCACATGGGGTTAACAGTGATTTGTCATTTGTTTCTAATTAAAGGACTTAATCTCTTATCACTAGAACACCCTATTTTTTTATACTAAAGGCACAGATGTGAATAGAAACATATTAATGAGATGTCATACTACACAGTCATTTAGTGTTTTGTTTAACTTAAACATAGCATAAAATGTGCATCTGAGTAGACACATGTAATGACATTGAGATAGAATTATAATTTTCCTACATTTGCATAACCTTTAGCAACATCCACTTTAGATCCACCTTGTAGTGGTTATTCTATATTCAAAATTGATGTTTGTTATACTAGTAAAAGGGTCTAAAAATTGCCCAGTGACATTGTTTGCCAGTCAAACATCCTGTTGTTTTCCTTAAGACAAACGTGTCTGTTTGACTTTGCTGGTACTTGAGAGAGAAAAAAAATCTGTCCAGTCTGACAATCACGGTTATGGCTCTTGCAAAGTGATGAAAAGCAAAGGCTAACCTCATCCATAGGTATCAGACTTGATGTTGTTGGGTACATGACAGCCATTTTCCTGCAGAAAAACTTAAAAACTAGGCAAAAAGCAGTGTGGATTAGTATGATATTTAATTTTGGTCACATGCTCTGGCACAGACTGCCATGCATTACTCAGTAACATCTCCATCAAGCTCAGATAACCTGCGTCTGAGCCAAAAGTTGTTAAAAGTCACTTTCTGAAGGTCACAAAACAAGGTGGGGGTAGAACGAGAGTGAACGAGTCATTTAATGTGTTCAAAGGCTCTAATGAGGGATTTTTGAGCCTAACTATTCAGTATGCATATTATTAGGGAAACCCTCTGAGAAATGAAAGGTTTCAATCAGATTAGGTATATCAAAGTTCCTAAATAAATATAATCAGTGAAGAATTCACCGAAGCTATGCATTTTCATGATTATTAGTTTTTATTTATTTTTTTTCAATCCAAGAAGTGTGCTAAACTGATGCTGTCACCAGCTTGGTGACTCCAGCTCTTCCACCATGTCCTTGTGTGCCAGGGCAAGTGCTATCGCTAACAGCACTAAATAATTATGTACAAAATTCCAGTCTAACTTTCCTCACTAGGAACACTTTGTCTACATTTTTTTTACCAGAAGAGTGGAAGTTAAGACACCTGGGCTTTATTTGTTAGGCTTTTAGTACAACTTGAGGCAAATTGCTTAGAGCTAAATAGAGGCCACAGCGCAGTGGGTGCCAACGTTTCCTTTAAATCAGAATTTCTGCTTTAATTCTGTGTTCCAAACTCTAAGCTAAGTTATGCAGGTATCATAACATTACTTCCATGATTGGAGCCTCTCCTTGTCCTTTTGGAAGACTAAAGGAAAGTAAGAGTGATCGTTACTCCACATGCCTTAAGAGCTATAATAGAAAAGTCTAGCACTCCTGTCGGTTGTTGCGGCAATTGCTCTGTGAAAACAAGGTCTTTACCTTTTACTGGCCTTTTCATATAGTTAGAAGTAACCAGAAGAAAAGAAAATCTCCTCCAGTTTTCACTTAAATAATGTATAGTTATCTCACGTTCAGAAAAGACTAGATGCTGGAGGCAGCATCAGATGGAGCAGTACTGGATGCAGATAGTCTTTTATTCCCTCAAATGCTTTTCTTTTCCATCCTGAAGCTATCACAGCGGGCTGCTCTGCTTTACTTACCCCAGTGCCAGGACTGCAGCTTCCAAGTCTACCTGAATCCTTTTCTTTTTCCTATATATTCATTTTCCAGCTCAGTCTTCTTACAGCACTCTCTTTATATGTCCTTTTTCTCCACCATACCCATTGTGGCCATTAGCTCCCTTGATTACTGTAATCTTTTCCCTTTAAGCTTTTTATTCCCCTTCTTTATTCTTTCCAGAGTCCAGCTTCTGAAACACCTTACTCTCCATGTTCCTCTTGCCTTTCTTGCACTCTCATCCTCAATTCCCTTTACAACCCAGGAGTCGAGCCAAGTTAATCCATAATCCTTGCTTCAACTACATTGCAGTTATTTCTTTTTACTTCTTCTCTTTTAAGCCACCTGTATTTTATTTTTTTACACATTTAATTTATTAATTTTTTTTTAATTGTCTCATATCCATTAATTTTTTGAGCTTTTTGAGTGTTACATAGTTTCTGGCTGGAGTGAGCAGTTCCTGGACACCTGGTGAAATGTTTCGGGAAGGCTGTCTGAGGAGTGGCTGTAAAATCAAGGGAGAAATAGGGAATAGTAGTAGTAGTGAGTCTGTGAAGTACAATAGCTTGAACAATTATCTTCATTAGGTGTCGGGGCAAATCACAAACCAGGTCCCTGAGAAAGCAAATGTTGAAAACATTTAACTATCTCTACTTCTGGTGTCTTTTGCTGTCTTCTACTTACTCCTTCTTACTCTACTACATTCCTAGGGCCACAAAAATGGCTGGAACACCTTCCTTATGAAGCCAGACTGATAGAATTGAGGTTGTTCAGCCTGGAGAAGGGAAGGCTCCAGGGAGACCTTATTGTGGCCTTTCAGTACTCAAAGGGGGCCTATCAGAAAGATGGGGACAGACTTTTGAGCAGGGCCTGTTGTGACAGGACGAGGGGGGATGTTTTCAAATTAAAAGAGGGGAGATTTAGACTGGAGAGAGAAGGAAGTTATTGTTGATGCTGAAGGTGGCGAGACCCTGGCCTGGGTTGCTGAGAGAGGTGGTCGATGCCCCATCCCTGGCACCATTCCAGGTGAGGTTAACCAGGGCTCTGAGCAACCTGCTCTAGTTGCAGATGTTCCTGCTCAGTGCAGGGGGTTGGACTAGACAACTTTTAACAGTCCCTTCTAACCCAGACCATTCTATGATTATCTGATTGCCAGTGCTTCTAAAAGGAAAGCCTTCAGGACAAATGGGTAGAAGTAGTAACAGTTTCCTAACAAAATTCTTATGGCTGGCAATTGGTGAAAAACAGTTCCTTCCCTAGAAAAATTATAGTGCAAGTGGGCTAGGCAGCACTCTTGCTGGAAGGGACTGCAGGTTAACCATGCAGAGGAGATGCGAATCAGCCGATCAAGTCCTTGGTCAGAGGTTCCCTTATCTTTCTTCCAAACCTGTTGTGTGTAATTGCATTTATTTTTTTTTTTTGGGGAACTGTTGATTAGGCATGGAGAGAAGTAGTAGTTTGGCATTTATGTCACCCTTTTAAATGTTATCCAGAAAATTAAGATTATTTATAAAACAACAGCAGTAGTATTTAAATAGCTATGAAAATCAATTGCCAGAAATCATGAAAACCATAAAAATTAAAGTTTGGTTTGAAAAAGAGCTTGTAATGTTGAGATCAGCTTGATGTATTTTCCACCAGAGAGTTCTTTCGATGTCAGGTCTAGCAAATAACCCACTATTTTAGTGATTTTAATTTTGTGGAATGTAAATATGTATCTATATGCTAGTAATGAGTAAAATAAATGATTGAATAAGTTTACATTTTAAAACAAAAGTGCCTGTATTTGTCCTCTAAACTGGTTTATAGAGATTATGCAGTAAACATGCTATTGTGGCAGTCAGTTTATCAAAGCGTTGTATTTGAAAGTAAATGAGGGTTATTTATGTCAATATTCATTTGCTTTTAGTACAGTAACTCCATCTAACGGTTTGATCCATTGCACCTCAGTGCAAAAGATTTCTCAGTCACTCAAAGAAAAGAAATATCCATTCAAATAGTTAATGCAGAAATAGAATGGAAGGGTCCTAATTACCTTAGAATAACATCCTGCACACCCAGTTGCACAAGTAAATCTTTTCACATGGATAGGAAAGGTCCCTATGTATTCATTTAGAGACTTAAACCTTGAACTAACAGAAATCCACGTTTTTCCATACGTAATATTTGGACCACTGTGCCCTTTTCCCTTTGTGCTTTGCTTTGTATTTTCTTAGTGGGAGACCACTTCTAGTAGGTGACGTCCATTCTTTTATAGCAAACTGTTTCTTTTGGCTGGTGTGGTTACGATAATTCAGGCTGGTCCTTCAGAATTCCCAGTTTTACTCTTTCCTCACCTGTATTATAAGTTTTCCTTAAAATACAAGTAATGACATGCTAAAAAGATCCCAAAGCCAGGTCTACATAGCAACATAAGAACAACTACAGAGCAGAATTTGGTTATTTCAACATGTAGTGTTTTCTTCAGGTGGCTTTAACCTTCGGCTGTTGCTGATGGTCACAAACAGCTCATTACTAGAGGATGCCATAAATGTTTTTCCTGGCATTATGAAACATGCTTTTAGAGAAAAGGACAGAAATGTGTTATTTTTGTTTAGACGAATATTCTCCTTTCATGAAGACATTCTCCTCTGCATAATGAAAAGACTGTGATGCAGGTGAGAATATCTCAATTTTTCACACTGGCTATAAAATGCAACAGACCTCGATGGCATTAAAAGAAAATAAGAAACTAATTGAAAATTTGAGTGCTCATGTACACTGGCTAAAAAGAAAAATGAAGATGAGACCTATGGTTTTCAGTCTTTGGCTTTCTTATTTTAGTAACTCACAGGTTTTAATGTTGAGGGAAAATCAAAGGTTAAGCCACAAACTGTAAAAATAAAACCTGTTCTCAATTTGACTATCACTCCGTATCTCTCTCTGTGACAAGGGCAAAGGCTGAAATGCTTTTCCATTTCACCTGAGCATATTGAGTGCTCAGGCGTGTTACGATGGCAGAAGACTTTATTACCAGGGCTATCTATGCATCTAGCAAGGCAAATGTTGTGCAATTTTAGTATTGAAATAACAGGTACACTGGATTGTATAGATTTCATATCCAGAGAACAAAAGTTATTTTTTTGACAGCTGGAATGGTAATTATTGAACCTATTTCTTGTCTTGTTCCTCACAAAACAGCAGAGTAAAACCTAGGCAGGACCTACCTGTAAAAAAACCCCAAACCAACCCAAAACCTCTCTTTACAGAGATGCCCCTACTTCTCCGTCCAGTCTGAGATCTGTGTCTGACCGAGACACTGCTGGTCCTTTCAAGTGTGCAGAGAAAGTTGTCAGCCTGAAGTTTATGAAGCATTTCTGTTCCCCTTTCTGCCCCCGGTAAAACTTTGAAAAAGGCTCATAAATGGCAAAAAAGGCAATTGTATACAGGAAATGTGAGTTGGCAATAAAAGCCTGTTTTGAAGTACACTACATGGTTTCTGAATAAATATTTCTTTAATGCATGTAATTACTGGATCAGCAGAATAAATGTGGTCATGCCCTTGTAATTAATACATTGTCAAAAGTTCATTTAAGTAATTTAATAATTTCACAGGGAAAACGCTGTCTATGTAGTTTGTGCACTAATTTTTTTAATTAAGTGCAATAAATATAAAATTATTGATAGATATATATATTTAAGATCTTAGTCATTTCAACATACCATCTATATACATTTAAATGTTTTTTTTTTTCTTTCATTAAAAAGATGCTAAAAATAAAAGAGTTGTAGGAATGTTTTTTTCTTCTTTTTGCTAAAGGAATTTTCAAGCAGCACCACTTAGTAACGCAGCTGCAGTTGGCAAATATTTAGTTAAGAATTGTGTAATCATGTTGGCAAAGGCCTGATGATCCAGTGAGGAATGCGCAGAGAAGGATGCCTGTTTATCCACAGGAGAAAAACAAGATGTTTATCCCCAGATTTGGTGTCATACTTCTTCAATTCTACCCAGAGCCCATTACAGAGCTGGGTTAAATGTTACAGCTGTAGGGAGTTTTTAGCAATGAGAAGAGTGTAATTCCTGATTGCCACAGAATCAGAGAATCCCAGCATGGTGGGGGTTGGAAGGGACCTCTGGAGATTATCTGGTCCAGCCGGATAACTCTGGTCACCCAGAGCAAGTTGCACAGAAATGCATCCAGATGAGTTTTGAAAGTCTCCAGAGCAGGAGACTCCACAACCTCTCTGGGCAGCCTCTTCCAGGCTCCATCACCCTCACAGTAAAGAAGTTCCTCCTCATGTTGAGGTGGAACCTTCTATGCTCAAATTTATACCCATTGTTCCTTGTCCTGTTGCTGGGCACTACAGAAAAGAGCCTGGCCCCTTCCATTTGACACCCACCCTTCAGATATTTATAGACATTCATAAGATCCCCAAATGTTGTGCCATTTCCATCCTTGGAGGTTTGCAGGACCTGAGGGGACCAAGACCTGAGGAACCAGGTCAGACCCAAAAGCTGATCCTACTGAGGGAAGAAAGTCAGAGCAGAGAGCTCCCTTAACCTCCCTGGTTACTCCATGGTCCCGTGGATGTGAGAAAAAGTTAAAAAAAAAAAAAATCTAGGTTTGTAAATATGAGCCACTCTTTGTCAGCTCTGAGTTGCATGCTAAGAGTAAATTCAATATGTAATGAGAATCCAGAATAATCTCTGACATCTGTGAGCTCCAGCATATAACCCACTGAATGCTTCCTTTCAGTGCTAACAGTTGTATTTGCTCCAGGGATATGTAAATGTTACTTGACCAGAAAAACAGGTCGTGAAGCACATACGTCCTCTTGCAATTAAGCTAAAAGATTCATTGACAAACATCATTCAAGTAGTACAATTTAAATGGTTACAAGAAACCATAAAAATATTGTGATGCTGCAGGGAAATTGGCTCCGATGGGTCTATATTATATCTTGGCATTGAGACATTGTATGCAGTAAGAATAAAGCAATGCTGCTCATAAACAGAGGAACATTAATTATATACATTTAATTTTATGTAACATCACACTTGTGGAAATCGTAAGAAAATTCATGTATTGGAAATGTCATCTTTTTTTTTTTTTTTTCCTTGAAGGAATTTTCCATTATTATTTTATGATGATAAAATAAGGTGTACTGATGTATTCTCAAAATAATTTTATATTTATTTTTACGTATTTCAATGATATTGAGTCAATAAAGATGATATCAGGAAATCTATGAACTATAATTAATTTTATTTCCATTTTTATTATAGCTCTAACTTCACATCAGTTTCTTTCAAGTGTATATTTGGAAAAAAAAAAATAAAGCGCAAATCATTTCTTCTTAGCAAAACTACCCAAAACATCTCAATCACTTCCGTAATGAAATTTTTATTGCAGTGTTGGAAAATATTTACATCAGCAAGAAAAAGTGTTCATCAAATGAGGCTGTATGCTGGGGGAACAGGGGAAATGGAATAATATCAGTGAAATACTATGTGGTGAGAACTGGCCCTTGACTTGATAGCCTTTTTCCAGAAAATGGTTGTACCATTGAGAGTAAGATATGTCAGCATAGAGAGAATTTCCAGAAATTCTTCTGCAGCAGTGTTGGTAGATGAATCCTTCTCTCTTTAAAGTTATACTTCAGGTTTGACATGAGTTTATTAAATGGGATCGACAGTGGTTCTCAAATTGTAGTCTGAAGACCCTGTTATCTAGATGCTTTATCAACTGGTTACAGTCAGTTGCGTCCTCAGAAGTGCTTTTAACCAAATTTCAGATGAGAGGAGTGATTTGCTGTCCTGGAGAAATTTTGAGGGTGGACAGCAGTCAGTTGGCACACAGGTTTTGGGGCTTGACAGTCCAGAGCAATTAATTCAATGAGTGTGTATTGGAATCAGGGAGGAAAAAGGTGTTTCTGGCAGGGAGGATGGAAAGGTCTTAGTCACCTCCAGACCAGTGTCTCTTCATCTGGAAGTGTTAGTGGCACAATAATGGCATTAGTTTAAGGCAGCCACCTGTTAACCATGAGAACATAATGTACCATATTGCATTCCCAATAACATTTTAAACTGTTTGCAATCTCCATAAACTTCTGACTTTTGAAACCCATGCACAGAGGTCAGTTCCTTGCTTCTGTTGGAGGGAATAGCAGGTTTACATAGTTTCTGTATACTTCCATTTCCAAAAGCTGCAAAGTCAGCAGCCAAAACTAAAAAAGCAGGCCAAGAGCAGCAAAACCTCATGAAAACCTCTACTCACTGTATTTCAATTCTGTTTTATTCATTATACCACTACAGCTTGGGGCTGGGCTTCTGGATTGGGCACCTGGGAGCTGCAAGGTGTGGACCTCTCTTGTTTTTACTATCAGAGGCAGGAGGGTTTTTTTTAAACTTTGGTGTAGGGATCATGCAGAAGTGCCTCCAACTAATAACTGTCTCAAGTCATAAGCAAATATATAACTTTTTTTTTTTTTCTTTTGCTCTACATTCTTCACACACTGAAGATAAGGAGCATTCCGTGTTCTGTTTTGGCAGGATATTCTTTTAGGAAAGCAAAAGAAATGACAGAAAAGCCATTTACTTCACTTCTATTCTAAAACAGTGATGTCCAGAGCAGACTGTGTGTTTTATTTGAGCATATTTCCTTCATCCTCTGGTGTAGTTTTGCTGCTCTGTTCTGGCTGTGACTACGCAGAACAAGGATGCTACGACTTTTTTTAATGTACTAGAAAGAAAGGAGTGTTCTTCCAGTCATCCATATAAATGCAGCGTTGATTAAATCTGAGTTCATGTGAAATTGTTTCCAAATCCAAACCACCTTCCTGACCTGAATTTTCTATATCTGTTACTGCATCAGTCATCTGCATTGAGTGGCACTCGCTACAACTCCATAGTTAGTTTTGTGTCTCAAAGAGAAACGTGATGGGCTTCACGTGCTGCCTTCTCCACGTGACTGCCACCATACATCGTGCTATTCGCATGGGGTAGCAACAGATAGTTGCCCTATTCTTTTCCATGCAGTACATCATGTTGTTCTCTGGATATCTCAGCAATGAGCCACCTCTTTCAGGACGGTACCCCATTATTGTAATATGCCAGATAATTATGTTAAGGCATTGATAGATGTCATTAACACAGTGGAAATAAATTCAGATTCATACGTTGTATTTCACACACTGAGTTTTATCTTGACCTCCTAAGGTGAGAGACAGATGTTTTCCATTGGCAATGCTTTGGTTATTTGTTTATTTTTGTCAAAGGCACATCTGAAACCCACCTATATAAAACTGGAATATGGGCTGCATTTTAAGTGAGACCAGGGAAAAATATGCAGACTTTGAGAGACAAAGGGAAAAAAACCTGCAGTAAGCACCAGGATATGGGAGTGAGTAAGCATAATAGATCAGAATAAGGCCCTAAATCAATTTTATTTTCCCAGTTCTAGCATCATAAAAAGTGGGTGGCAGTAAACCAATTATTATGCAACTTAATGAACTAATTAGGAAAATCAGAGCAATAATGGTACTGGTACTGACTGATCTGAATATAAAAAGTAGAATTAAGTTCTCAGTATTGAATTTTTCAACACAAAGGATTATACGATAACTTTTAAAGTGTTTTGAATTCGGGGAGAAGGAGGAATGCACCTGTAGATGCTGTGAGTACTTATGATCTGATATTTCATGCACTGAACTCATTTTGTAACTATGCTCATAGGTACCAATTTGAAAAAAAAAATAAAAATATAACAAACAAGTAAGCACCATATCATTAAAAGCTTCTTTCATGTTTACGTGCCCCTAAATGTTGTTGAAATCTGAGATCTGTGGTCAGTAGGTGCTTAAATACTTTGAGCATGTGTCTTAGATGGCTGATTCCATGGACTGGTGACATGAAACCTTGTGCACTGAGATTGCCGTGTGAACCCAAACACTGGTTTGAGCTTTTGTAGGAGTGGGATTTGCACCAATCTGACTGCCCAGGGGTAGAAGAAAGTAACCACAAAAGCACAGCTTCTTTTCCTTAGTGTCAGAATTGTAGAGCACGCTATGCTTTAAACTATTTAAATTGTACATGCACATAATATTGTACCTATTGACAGAAATTATAAATATATTGCTATCAGGCCGGTATTTCTCATTATACATCTGAGATTATGTATGAGTGTTTCAAGACATTCAATAGTTTGTTGATTTTCTTTCTTTTACAACATTTCTGCCTTTACATATGTTGATAATATGATATGTGATTATGGGTCTAAACCTTTTCTCTTTAACATCAATGACAAGGTTCCTTTTGCCTTTGGTGCCGAAATTGAAATGAACCCTCATAAATTTCTCCATCATTTCCTTGCTATTGTGAAATGTAGTCTAGTGTTTTCATGGATTCATAATATATTTCTTTAACGTACAATCACAAAATAGGCTTTCTTTACTAGTTTTCACATGATTCCACATCTGCTTTATCCACGTTTGGCAAATACAACAGCTATAATATTTGTTCATGGCACATGTACATGATTTTTGTAATGGTTTTTATGATATTTGGATATGGAATTGTTGCTTGAGAATGAACATTGCTCTCGTAGATTTGGTCCTACGTGTGTCAGGGCAGTTTCTGTCTTGACATATGAGCTTTACCTTCTCATATGGAGCATTACTTGTGGGAGAGTACCAAAGACAGGACTTGGCTATACCAGTATCTGAAGAATTGTGCTGTTTCTGATAGCGTCTCTATTTTTTCCAGGGAGGTAGCTGTTTGGTGCACAAGTGTTTGATCACAAAGTAAAGGTGAAAGTAATTTCTTAACTAGAAATTGAGAAGCACAAAGAAGAAGAGAAATAATTTCTGCTTTCCATGACAAAAACAATCAATGTGAATAGTTTTGTTTATTTTCCTGGTCAAAAAGTCACTGTCAGAGTATATTTAAAACAAATGGGGAGATGGGAGGGGCAAATGGCCTTAAAGCAAATGTATCACATACAATACTTTTTAAAAAAGAGAAGGAACCCAGGCCAGCATGTTAAAAATGAGCATTTCCAATACAATTTGTCACCCATGCATAAATCTTGCTGACATTTTCAGTCACTTTAATAGCCTTCCCATTTTATAAATCAGTATGAACTTGCACAGTTGCAAAAAGTGTGTATTTTGAACATCTCATTTGCATACTTTACCAAAAGCCAATGAGGCAGTGGAAGCAACACTGGTGATCATAATAAGTGTTTGGGAAAAGGCAGAAAGATCACTAATGGTTTGCCTTTAGGGATTTCTGTACTCCATAGGGGACGAAAATGAGAAATATTTTTCAAACAGCAGGGGTAAAGGTTTTAAAACTAGAAACACATGGAGTGATAAAAATGTTAGTGCCACAGGGCGCATAGCAGGAAAAATTTACAATGTAAAAACTGTAATTTCAGCATTAGGAAGTAATAATCGTGTTTCATCATTGTTATTAAAGCATGACCCTTAAAGTCACATAAATTAGATATAACTTTCTAGAGAAGTGTATTAATCTTCAATGGAAAATATTAGGAAAGTTTATTATCATATGAAGATCAGAAGAAATGGGGTTTTATTAAAAAACTGAAGTTAAACTTGGCTGGTGTTTTTGGTTTGGTGTTTTTTGGTTTATTTTGAAGAAATATTCTAGCATTTTGAAACAGCAGACAGACTTGTGTTTACTCAGTGCAAAATGCAGTGACCAGCTTTGCTCTGAAAACCAATAATAGTTACATGAGAAGAAACAAACAGCCAACAATTAATGAGTTAAGGAAATCCAGGAAGTTCTATTCATAGCATAAATGGCTTATATTTTGGTCAACGTAGTCTTTCTATTGTCCTGATGCCAAATGCATCCAAATGATTAATGAAGAATGTTAAGAGTCATCAGAAAAAAAAATAAAAGTAAAATTGCAGCCTGAGGTACCACAAGAATATCCACTGGGAGACTTGAAATAGAACCAGTTGTTCGAGGTATGTAATTAGTGACTGAGGGACAGTTTTCATCCTATCTGTAAAGTGCAAGTTTACGAGGGCCTCTGTATTTCTTGGAAGTGCTGTTTAACAAGGTCACTTCACCTGCAAGAACTTTTGGGTAAATTTATATTTGCAGAAATCTAATGCCACACTAGTGCTGGGGATGTGGGAACCTCCAGCTCTCCTAGCTCTTCTAGCTCAGACTATGAAAATTAATGAAATGGGTGGGAGTGGACCTCCTTGTAGAAGCACCTGCTGCTGAGGATCACACTGTACCCCACAGCATCACTGTAGTGGATTCATACAAGATGAATGTGATTTCTGTTGCCTTCTGGGTTCCAAAATCCCAGAGAGTTTCCTGAAATGAAGGGCTCAGGGTATGGATTCAGCACTTTTTGCTGTGCCCCCCAGGAGATGCCCAGGTGATAACTAGAATAAGATTGTGATCTCTGCATTTCTGTATTTTCATAGCTTTATCTTGAAATGTCTTGATTTCGATTTAAAAAGCTAACTGCTAGCATTTTGAAGTGCAACAGTGTGTAAAAGGGAACTCAAGTGAGCCTGACAGACTAAGGGTACTATTAATTTTCTGGAGATAAAGAATGCAATAGTGCTATGTCATTGGTAACACCTTTTGACTTCTTGCAAGACAAACAAGTTTCAACCTGTTAAGGTTTGTGTCAGAGAACTGAGGGTGTGCATCCCAGGGTATGATTCAGCCAACTCTCCAATGCTTGGTCACTAGAGTGAAACCATCAATAATAGCAGAGTACATAAAAGTTCCCTTATCTGTTTCTTCGCAGTGAGTTCCCTCGTTGTAAGGATGCAAGGATTGACTTCCTCTTGCATGCTCTACCTCTTGTCCTGTGACTCTCCTTTTTCTTTATCCACATTTGCTCATCTGCAAGAGGAAGACGTCCATAGTTTGGAAGAGTAGAGAACCCCTCCCCAACTTTATCTGCAGCCTGACTTTGTGCTTTGCCAGAGAAGCAGTAAACTCTTTCCCAAGTGCTCCAAACACGGGAATGCTACACATAAGGAGGGAGTCATTATTATCTCTCCTTCCAGCTGTGTTCTTATGTGAAAATGGTTGTAGCTGTTGTTTTTTCTGTCCCTTTCTGCCAGTCCCTCAGGCGGTTTATGAAGCTCATGCATAGCCAAAGATTAGGCATCATGCTTCTCTGTGCCGTTGGAACTAACAAGGCAAACTTGCCCAAATGTGAATTTATTGTTTTTCTCCAGGATGCCTTTCCTGTTTGCATCAGATGCAATTTGAAGACTTCTGTCACTAACATTGGTGGCAGAAATAGTTGTTTTTCAAACCAGAGAATTTCCAGTTTGTTCACTTTGTAAAAAATTGACAGCTTTCTAATCCAGAAAGTTCACCTTCGGAGTCAAAGCTAAACATCAGCTACTGTGATGGCCTCAGTGGAGAGGCTTCATCATTTTCATACTGAAAAGGAAAAGATATTAAATATTTGTCTGTTTAAAATGGGGCAGCTGAAGTAAGATAATGTAATAGGGAAAGTAGTGAGTAAGTAGTGAATTTGTTGACTTTAAAGCTTTATGGTGCATATTATGAAAACTCTGCTGTTTTCAGATATTTCTTTACCATGAAGAAAAGTAATAGCTTTCATAAGGTGAAATGAATGACAGCAATGACTTGCCACTCAATATTATTAGCCATCTGCTTTACGTTGCTGTAAATTGATTTAGAAAACAATTCGGCAAGTGTTGAGCAGTTTATACGATGTCAGAGACTAAAGCTTTTGATTTCCAAATACAGAATCCTTCTTTAGTTGGAAGTCTACTGCTGATGTCACAACTTCATTAGTTGGCAGTCTGCT
>JAAGNO010005814.1:72055-103520 GCA_033439905.1 Ceryle rudis | reverse complement strand
CTCTAGAACAAGGACAACTAAAAATAACTCTGCAAAGATGGTTCTTGATTTCAAAAGAAAAAAAAAAAAAAAGATAAAATGAAGGAAGCCAGGTTGTGTAAGCAGTCTGAGGGGTGGGACTGAGCCAGGAAGGACACCTGGAAATTCTTCAAGGTATTCTAAATAAGCAAATAAATTAAAAAATTATTTGGACTTGCATCTGCAAGGTTAAAAATATACAACAGGAAAACCTACAGGCTGAATAACTGCACTATCATAGACTATATTATAGCAGTTTAAAAACCTAGACTTGCTCAGCAAAGAAAGCAGTGACTTCCAGAATTAGAAACAGAAATAAATATATGTGAGGTTGCCAACACTCAAGCTCAAAAGCCTTTCAAATACAACAAATAAAATTAAATAAAATATAAAATAAAATAATAAAATAAATTTAAAAGCCAGAGTTCTAAAGCTTTATAAACAAAAAGCCACAAATTTATAGAAGGAAGGGGTTCAACTTTGTATCGAGGTGATGATGATCCAAGGATGCAGATTGGATTGATTAACAGGAATGTGTCTATGAAAATGCAATTCTTTACAGCTCAGAAAAAAGCAACATACATAGTCTTAATGAATTTATGGGGTCAGAAGGTAAAGAAGATGACCTCTTATCCCAGAATTGAAAAATAACAAGCCAGTTTTTTTTAAATAGAGCTATCCAATGAGGCATGCTACTTTTTGTATTAAAGAACAGAAAATTTAATAGCTTTACATGAGAAGGGGAAAAAAGCCATCCACTCCAAATATTTAGTTTGACCTTAGTTGTACACGGTGCATTAGAGCAAATTTGAAAGGAAAGAATTAAAACATGGAAGTGATTGGAAAATGAGATAAAATGCAAAACATTACCAAATCATGTTAGACTAATCTAATTGCTGTATTTGATAAGTTAACTGATTTTCTAGATGAAGGAAATTAAGTATATCTAATTTATCTGGATTTCAGTAAAGCATTTGATATGATGCCATGTAGCAAATCATTGATTAACTGTGGAAAACAGAGAAATATAAACTTTGTACAGTAAAGAGCTGAATACTAAAGACAACAATGGATAGCACTGAAAAGGAATTTTTCTTCTCCTACCTCCTCTCTCTTATGTAGAGACCACAGCCTGATATACTGCTTCTGTATCTTTTGACAGGCTTCTGAATACAAGGGCTGCTTGTTTTAGGTCATACTCAAGGTGCTCATCTTCCCAGGAGGCAATACCCTCCAGGAGCTAGCTAGTTCATTAGAGTCTTCTTCTCCCTAATACTTCCACTTCATTAAGGTGTCTTCTTCAGCTTCTTGGTGAATCATTCACACAGATGATAAACAGTTGGTACCTGTCACATTCAGACCTGCCAATGTGTCAGCTACACCATATTGTGGTCCTCATTGTTCCCCACTATATTCCCTATATTTGAAAACTAGGAAAGTACCTGAGATAAGTATCAGGACCAATCTTTGGTGTTTTCTTTACTAATTTCAGTATAAAATGTTGACCACACAATGAAATCTGCAGATGACATAGAACTAGACATCATGGTAACTCTGAAGAGGCTGCAGGTATCAGTCAAGAAGAACTGAGTCCTTCTGAGTTAATAGAAGTGACACTAAAGCTTATACTACAAAGTGAATGTCACACACTTGAGATACAGGACCTTTCACACTATTTTTTTTTTATGATAAAATGGCATATTACTAGAGTGAATCCACAAGGAAAGACATTCAGTAGGTGTACTAGTCAGCTGCAGAATGATATTGACATATCTGGTTTTGAGGTATGAAAAGGGAAACTAAGATCTTGGAATGCATCAAGTAGAGATAATTTTCAGAATTAATGTCTTCATATATCTTCACATGAGGTCCTAGTGTTCCCACTATTGTCCATTTCCAGACACATGTGCTTTCAAAAAATGAGTTGAAAATGAAAAAAGCATCAAGAAAAAGGCTATTATGATAAGCAGAGAAAAGAGAAAAGTATTTTGTGAAAAGACATATAAGAACAAAGTAGGATGAACTGGTATTTGGACTGGAAACTAAAAGAAAACTCCTAGCACAGATGTATTCTCTTAAGTTTACCCTCTAAAAGAAGCAATTTATGCAAAGAAGCAGACTTGACCCAGCACATTCTTATTTCTCATTTCTTAAGCTCTACTAACACTAATATAACTTTTAAATACACATAGAGAAAAAAAGAAATGAGAATGAGGAAAAAAAAAACAAACTACTAATCCTTTAGAGGGGAAGTGACCAATTGATTTAAATACAGTTCCATTAATATTTTCTTTATCATTCTAAACATTCTCAGAACTTACTTGTCTTTTGACTGCTAAGGAAAATAATCCATAAGCTGTCTACAGCATTAAACCTTTGTCTTGAGCTAGTGAAATTAATTAAAAATATTTTCTATAAAAATTCAAATAATCTCACCTGTGTGCATTATCTTTCACATCTCAACTTTTCTTTTACAGTTAAGATATCTATCCAGCAAGAATGGGACAAGAATGAAAAATGCTTCGATCAATTAAAACATTGTTTAGGCTTATGAAGATATTACAAAATCACTCACTGTTGAAAAATGTAAATAAATTGTATAAACTAAGATATTTTTAATTTTAAAATTTTAGAAATGTAAAACTTCAGGTGGTTTAAGTGATCTTTATGTTGTTATTTTATAGTACCTTTCATTTTTAATTTTTCCCTTTGGTTTTTTTCATTGCCTGCAAAGGAAGTCGATATTGGTGCTTTTTTAATTCTTCATTCACTAATCTTTTGTCTTCTCTAGCAATCTTGAAAACTTCTCTAGTACAGCCAGTATGTACCATTTTTAATATTTTTTAAAAATCAATGTTAATGACTATATAACATAAGAGTTAAATTATCATAGTTCCCTTGAAAATCAATGGATTTACTCTGTTGAATTTCATTATGTGGGAATATGTACTTCTGCTCTCCCTAAGCCAGAGTCTAATCCATAAAACAATTCTGCCTTTACCACCATAGCTGTGTAATTTCTTCCTGAGTATTTTCACCTATAGAACTTTGTAATAGACTTTGTCCAAATTAAAAAAAGTTAACTCATTCATATTTATGCCCCATTATCTCCTATCAAACCAGAGTAGGCTTAACTATATTAGTTACCAGCAGACATTCCTAGACGGAAACCTCAGTATAAACATTACTTCAGGGAGATGTGATTCCATGGACACGTGAAAGGCCATAAAGAACATTGATGAGCTTTGCTTTCCAAATCTGGGAGGATGAGACATCCCTTGGTAAGCAAGTAATTACTACTTAGCTGGTGTTTTCTCCTTTCTCTTCTCACTAATTCTATAGACTAAATATTTTAGACCTAAATCTATAGCCTAATTTTATACATATGGCATAAATTTATACATAAAAGTGTTCACTTGCATTGTATAATTCACCTTCTACATATTCCCAGATGGGGAGTTCCTGAGAAGTTCTCCTGTTCTTTCCAAACATCGTTATCTCCAAGGGAAGTAAAGTATTCTGACACATCCTTGTTTCACTTGCACTGCTAGTTTCTCACATCAGGAAAATGACATACAAACCAGGAGACCTTAGGCAGTATCTGTTTCACAGAAGCTTAACTGCTGTGAAAGAAACTTAAGTCTTTTCCATAGCATTTCCCTCCTGGTCAGAAAGATAGTCTTCATTTTGTCTTTGGGAGTGTTTCCTTCATCAAATGATGAGAGACTGCTCCAACTTTGCAAGCTTCGCAGCTCATCAGAAGAGAGCCTTCTTCTCATCCTCTATATCCACCATCAGGATTGATTTATCAAGATGACAGATCTGGCTACTCCTATGAGTGTCAAAACTCTGACCATAGCAAAGGAAAGCACATAAGAGATAACAAAGATATATTCTTTTATCCAAAGAAGGAACACAGTGAGAAAAAAAGGTAAAGACAATGTGCTGCTGGACAAATAAATACATAAATAAATAGAAGTCAGAAGGCTTATATTATCTTGGCATGGAAAACACCCTGAAAGTCCCATGTCCTAACATCGGTGGCAAATGCAAGGCAAGGCAAATACTGAGTGACCATTTACTTGTTAGGTTCCTACCTCAACTTGACCATTACAGTTTTGCATGAATGTGGTGATAACAAGCTGTCTATCCAATTTATTAGACTATTCCAAGACATGTTTGTGAAAGAGCTTGAGGTCTCTTCTGGCCACCACATTTATGCCTGAGAAACAGATCTTTCATTTTCTTCAGAAGTGGCTGTAAGGGCTTGAATTTGAAAGGTATTTCTAAGCCAATGGTATGCAAGTTAGACAACTAAATAGATGGCTTGGAAAATACTAATCCATTCTGGAGAAATGGATACACTGACACAAATGTCTCCTGTTAATTTTATGGTCAATCTGAACACACAAAACCAAGACAAATGGATAGCACTTATACTAAATAGGATACATGGTAATAGCTGACTCTCAGCATTTATCTTCAAGTCAGTTGTATCCCATGAAAAGATGGCAGACGCTTTGACTATTTTCCACCATACGGCAATACAGGGACCAAGAGAAGCATTAAATGATATGCTCCCTTCCCTTAGCCCTTGGGTGTTCTGCAGTAACAACCTTTAGCCCACAGATCCAGAGAAAGTCCTTAAGACAACATGTTGTTCTCAGATGTTTAATCTTATGTGCTAAAGTAAAAGAAACAAAACAAAAACAAAACCCTCAAACAAACAAAAACCACACACAAAACCAACCAACCAAAAAAAACCAAAAAAAATCCACAACAAAAACCAAGCCCCAAACATAATTATTCTGTATTATACCAAAGCCCTAAGAGCTTCAGCTGCCAATTGCCATATTGCAGAGCTACTCAGCTCTACCGATAATGTCAGCCTGTTTGATCTTCTGCCAACATACACAGATTCTCACACAGGTTCTTCTTTGGTATGTACGCTCAATCGTAATTTATACTCCCCAGCCACAGAGATACATCTGTTCCAGTAGTCTGGCAGTGTTTTGGACAATTTCTTTTATGTGAACAACATGGGTGAGATGCTAATGCTGTCACATCTAGGTCTGTCAGACACATCCCTGACAATGTCTGCTGACCCATGGAGTACATGAGGATTGCTGCAACTAAGTTACCCTTTTCTAAGACTGACCAGAGATCCAGAGATGACTGGGAAGGCCTATTTTAGATATTTGCTTACATCAGACTGTATCTTCCAGACTATACAGGGTCCCGGGAACTGCTGCGTATTCCCAGCAGTCTGAACAGCTTTGAAACCAAAGACCAGTCAACCAATATGTAACAGACCACCTTATATCTAGAAAATTCTGTATCAGTCTGATTTATGATGGAAGTCCTGAAGAGTAGGTTCCCGACGGCAAAAAAACCCCATGGTTTATGTTGTGTTTTTATGAGAGAATCAGCGTTGGGCAAACTCCCTTTAACTGCAAAAAGTGTAGAGTAATTCACAGAAAAGTGAGTCTGAAAATGCTTCACAATGAATGGTGATTATTGTTGCTTTAGAAAGTCATCTAGCTTGTTCCCATATACTTTCCCAGACTAGTAAGATGCACACCCTTCACTGCTAAGGAAAGAAATCTAGAAAATTGAGAAAATCACTTTTCTTTTTAAATAGATATGGTTATGTACACTGCTGTGAGAAAGATATTTTTTTCATCCCAATTGATTTGATATGAAACAAAAAGGTTTCAAATTAAATGAAATGCTTTGTTCTCAAATTACCTAAATCCCCTATAAACACTGGGTAGTCTTGACGTGAAAAGTCAGAACATTTTATTTAGAAAATACTGAAATTAATATTTTGATATTACTAAAACCAATTTCCTATCATTTTGGTTTTTTCCTTTGGCCATAATTGCCAGTTGAGTTTTACTCAAATTAACAAGTCCTTTAATTTTTACCATAAAAGCATTCTTATCAAATCTATGTTTCAGTGTAGAATTATTACCTAATTGAAGGTACAAGAGCAGCCTGTTCACAGGAGAGGCTAGCCTTGCTAGGATGTTGCAGTCCCACCTCCACAACAGCAGGCAGCCAGTCCCAGAGAGGAACTAAAACTAACTTGTGAAGCAGACAAGATAAGCTGTAAGGAGTAGAAAGGTCTGCATGAAAAATGGGGTTAGTCTATTGATCAGAAACTCTTGGCTGCACAGTCAGCAGTTTTCTTGTTCCTGTTTAATAGAATCGGCAATTAGGCTGCATCCAGATAAGTTGATGGGAAACCAATACCTGAAAAAGTGGCCAAGGTGAAATATTAAGGCTCTTTGAGAAGGTGCAGAGGGATGATAATCATTAGGTAAAAAGACATAACATTGACTTTAGTTAAGAAAGATGGAACATACAAATTCACTACAGATCTGGACAATTTAGCTATCATAAAAATACAATATGCCATTCCCAATCACAGGGCTACCCACCAGCCACTGACACAATGAGTAAGTGACTTTGATGGGAGTCTGAAGGACATAAGTGCCTGCATCTAAACCTCTTTTTCTGAAAATCATCCAGCCATTTCAGAACACTGAAGTTGTTCACATTTGTCTAGGACTAAAATGCATTTTTCCGTACTCCAAAAACAGCCAGTCACCTCTACAAGGATAATCATCCTCTACCAGTGGCCACCCCCACCTCTTTTCTTTTACAGTTCTCTCATGTCTGCTGAGGTAGAAACCGAAGGTCAATTGGCCCAGACAAGATTCTTGAGAAAACTTAACACTCAAGTCTAATGGGATGGAGAATGACACACAAGAGAAATACGCTAGATCTTAGTGATCTTCCAGAGTAATTTCTGCATTTTATGCAGATCTAGGATAAAGCACACAAAGCAAACGTGGAAGCCCTATGGAGCATTGCCATAGATACATTTTTGCAAGGTGTCAACCTTTGACTATCCATAAAGCAGAATTAGAAAATCATGTGTGCTACACTAGCTAGAAAACCTTTTGCAAGAGCACTGAAACCAGGGCAGCTCCTGAGACCCAGGACTGAGTTCAGACAACCTACGAATCCCACACAGACATGTGGTAATCAGGGCCACAGCTCTTTTTCAAAAGATGCTTGCTTTGAGCATCAAGAGGGGTGCCCACAGCATCCTCCTAGTAAGCGATACAACACCAACTGCTACTGGGCCTTAGGTACCAATATCTGCAGCAGTTAGGTCAGGCTGTATGAAGACTACACAGGCAATGAAACTGAAAAATCTTGAGCCTCCAGTCAGAAACTCCTCTCAGAAATACTTCACCCAATATTGTAAGACACCAATCACAAACAAGCAACGTCTTGCAGTCAGACACTCCAATCAGAAGTGTAATTTGGAGTATAATCTTCCCTGAAGAATTAAGAATTTTTTCTTTTCTGTCCTGAAGAATGAAGAAACTTTAAGTTTTTATGCTTTAGGCAACTAACTGGGGTTTTGTTTTTTTTTTTTTTTTTCCTTTTTGAAAAAAGGAAATCCAGCGTATTTAAGAATAGCAAACTCACTACTTAAGCTGCTAATCTTGTTTCTATTCTCAATCTTAAAAAACCCCCCAAAAGTAGGAGAGTTAAGTTTGTGCTTATGTACAGTAGTGCAGGCACATTAAGAAATAATGCAGAAAGAAACAATTCGGAAAACAGTCATAAAGCAAAAAAGAACATTCTTTCTAGCACTGAAATGTAAGCTAATGAGCCCTTACTCCTGCAAACAAGATTGAATTCAGTCCATATTGTCCACTGCAACAGGTGGTCCATCCATAACATGAACAAAGTGCACATTATCTGGTTAACCAGTACTGCCAGGTACTACTATCAGTTCCTAAACCAGCAACAGCAGTAGCACATCTAAATTGGGTGCAGCAGCGTTTGCCAAACTGTGCTATCCAATATCAAGACATCACTTTTAGAAATACTGGTTTTAGAACTGCAGTGACAGTGGTAGCTTTTAATGTAGTGCCATTAATCTCTTCAGAGCAGTATCAATCTTGCTTAAACACAGCATAGTCCTTGGCACAAGCCTGCATCTTTTCTAGAAGGCACATCAATACCACTTTGTGAGGAAAATAGTGTTTAAAAAGGGTTAAATGAAGAGTGCCAAACCATATGGAGCAGCATAGAAACATAAAAGAAAGTATGGGTAGGTGCTCTCATGCTGGGAAAGGAGAAGAGATGGAAGGTGAAAAGGAAAAGGATGGATTCCAAAAGTGATTCTATGGCCTACAGGAGCCATAAAGTATTACTACAGGAAATGCAAAAATGAAAGGTCAACAGGAGACTTGGAAGATCCAGCAATAAAAACAAGCTGAGGGATTCTGTACCCAGGCTGATGAAGGAACTGAAAGTGCCTTGAAATGCAGCTTATGCAGAGATTGACAAAGGAAGCTCAAGAACCTCTATTTTTTTTTTTTTTTTTTTTTTCCAAACATTCAGCTACCTTCCTCTCCACTAATCCCATCCCAGGGAAATAACTCTGTTTTCTAAATTGATTTGTGTTCAGTATAAATAAATTCTCCGTGACACTACATTCAGAACTCCACAGCACTTTCTCCTTGTTGTAGCTTTGTATTTTTCATGAAGAAACGGAACAGAAAAGAAAAACAATACTTTCAAGGCTCATCATTTAGGTAAAACAAAACAAACAAACAAAAAAACCCCACCAAACCAACCAACCAAAACAAAAACAAACCACAAACAAACAAAAAAAACAAAACAGAAACCGAACAAACAAAAACAAAAAAAACCCCACCCAAACAAAACAACCTAAAACCCCATTTTTTTCCTTTCTGCTACGTAGGTCTTGAATACAAGTGAAGATACACTCCACCCCAGCTTCCACTGTCTTAATTCATCTACAATTTACCAAACATTGCAAAGGTTAGAAAACAAGGGGGACGTGGAGAATAGAGGAATAGGCAAAAGATCATAGAATCATAGAATCACTGAATGACAGAGGTTGGAAGGGTTCTCTGGAGCCCAAACACTCTGCCAGAGCAGGATCACCTAGGGCAGGCTGCACAGGAATGCGTCCAGGCAGGTTTTTTAAAAGTCTCTAGCAAAGGAGACTCTATAACCTCTCTGGTCACCTGTTCCAGGGCTCCACCACCCTCACAGTAAAGTTCCTCCTCATGCTGAGGTCGAACTTCCTGGGTTCCAGTTTGTGACCATTACCTTTTGTCCTATCTCAGGGCACTACTGAAAAGAGACTGTCCCCTTCTACTTGACACCCACCCTTCAGATATTTGTAAATATTCATAAGATCCCCTCTCTGTCTTCTCCAGCCTAAACAGCCCCAGGTCTCTCAGCCTGTCCTCATAAGAGAGATGTTCCAGTTCCTTCATCATTCTCGTACATCTCCATTGGACTCTCTAGTATTTTCCTGTCACTCTTGAACTGGGGAAGATCTCAGGACATATCTCATTCAGTATCCCCCTTCCTTCAAGCATTCATCACCTCTCAGAGATGTGTCTAATTCAAAGCCATTCATTGACTGTCAGAACTGTCACTCATGCATAATGCATTAGCACACACATTTTTTTTTTTAATGGCACCTGCTATACATAATGTCATCTGAAATGCATACTTTCATTTTTATTGTAAATGATAAATTACATCTAAGAAATGATCTGAAGAGTTATATTTCACCTGTGGAATTTTTTTAAAATCATTTTTAGTTTTTAAAAGGTCAAGTGAACAGATGGACTACAACTCAAACACTTTAAAAACCCTAAAAAAAAACCCAAACAAACAAAAAACCCACCAAAAAAAAAAAACCCCAAACAAAAACCCACTCTAAATAGCAGTAAGTAGTACAGGGAATAACTTATGGATTCCTTATTAGTGAAATATACACTCCAGTCCCGCTTCACCCCCAAAATAAAGAATTTCCTGCTTCTAAAATAAAACCAGATAAACCAGAACTGTCATTAATGTAAGCACATATGCAAACCAGAATACCTTTCATTTATATCTCTGGATTTGCTGCCTTTTGTTTAATAATATGAACACACACACCAACTGTTAACAGATAACATGCAGATTTGTAAGTTACCATTAACGGCTCAGTAGTCCTATTCAATAAGAAAGGGATTGCATATCTGAAAAGCCTGTTGCCTTTAAAAATGAATAAAATTAGTAACACAGTAACCTTCAATGCACGGCATTTGCATAAAATTAAAGATGGGCCTGATCAAGGCAACTCTGTATTCACACAAGGGGTCCTGTTCAAGTAACCAGCATCACTTGCGTAAGTCATATCCTGCAGTTTGCATTTTAAGTTAAAGCATCTTAATTTGGTTGGGCTGTTGTACAACTGATAACTGATACACCTTTTGGTTTATGCCTGCTGGAACACTTCTGCTAAATTTGTAGGCTTCAGACTGCTTTAATAATAAATTGTAATTAAAAGAACACAGACAACCTTTTCCTCAGTTTTACCCCATTATTTAAGAGATCAAACTGGGAGTCACTTTACTGTATAGCTTTTGTCAAAGCCTTTTTTTCCCCCTTAAAACAATAATCCAATAAAAACAAACGAAAACAAGCAACTAAACCACTTTTTCATGCTTTGATAACTCTATTTTTCCACTTCTAGTAATAACTTGATTTTGAGCTTTTAAACTCACTTAGGAAATGCCATCATCATAAACTGCATATTGCTCAGGACTCTTTAACTACTTAATTAGCTACTAAAACACTGAGAAAGAGCTGGCATTGTCTTAGAAGAGAAGCAAAATGAGCCAAACACCACGCATCCCCCACCCTCTTACTCATAAGCATTTTTCTAAGCCCTTACCTGCTGGGTAACGTTCGATAACCGGCCAGTTGTCCACCTGTAATGTGGCATTGCCACCACTTCTTGTGAAACGTACTACATGGTACTTTCCATCATTAATGATAGCGTTGATCTCTTCAATAGAGATGTCATCGGTTCCAACATTAAATTTAACTCCAATTTTTCCCTGGTGCTGCATATTTAACAAAAAAAAAAAAAAAAAAAAAAAAAAAGAACTAATTAAGAGTCGGTTTAGCAAGAAATAGAGACAGTGTGTCATACAGGGAGATTTCTAACAACATTTTTCCTCCTCAGATGTAACTTCTGAAGGCTTGCATGTGGCAGTGACAAGCCTCCTGACAGCTCAGTAAGTCCAGGACAATTCTTTGATGGATAATTGATATTCCAAATGAGTTATTTCACTGAATTTAGTTCTCTCCTTTTCTAAGAGATTCAGACCGAGATGAGGAGTGGGGAAGGAGGAGGAAATCTCAAGATTTTTTTCTCACCTTCATGAGGATTTAACATCATTTTTCCTTATGGGCTTTCAAAATGGAAAGCCTTGCACTGTCAACTTTGAAGAGGTATGAGGATTTTCTGGCTATAAAACCAAGGCTCAGCCCTGCATCTCCTTTCTGCAACCCTCATTTATACTCAAGACTCTTCACAAATGATAACGAAGGAGGAAAGTTGTTTGTTTTTTTTTCTACGTAGATTTTTTGCATCACATTGTTATGAAACCAAATCATTAAGACAAGAACAGACTGATTGACTAACAACAGACTAACAAATGTGAAAGGCATTTGTCACACAAGGACAGCATCTGGTTCCAACTATGGATCAAGATTTAATTTTTGCTGGGATTTGTCTGTAAACTCCTGTGCCTGAGCACACCTACAGCTAAGGGGACTTCCCACACACATTCATACTCAGGCTGTAGATTTTCCAGATGATTGTGATATTGGTACCTTATAATTTTTGTTGTATTTTCATTATTAAGATGTTAATTATAATGGGACATTTACATTTTAAGTCTTTTAAAGTCTTTTTTTTTTTTTCTTTCCCTCTCCTATACAATCAATTTTATTCCTGAATAAGGATAGCCCTTGAATTGAGGACAAAAAAGAAAAACACTGCACTGTATGAGACAAGGGGATTGTGCATACATGGCAAGTCTGCATGAAATTTCACATCATTGGCACTGGTACATCTTTCTTTAAAGATGTATCAGTATAAGTTTATAACTTCTTTAAAGTTATAAAACTTCTTAAAGTTTTTACTCTACCAGATGAAACACAATGAAACATTTCACGTTGTACCTCTTGGTCATTCATGTCAATCTTTCTGGAATGGGCTTCACCTCCCACATAGCTTTTGTGTCTGCTCTCCTGTTTACTACTCTGGCACCACTCCCTACCACTAAATGTATCCTGCATCTTCTTATCTCTGGAAGTTTCCCAGGTGAAGAAATCAGGAGTTTTTCCACTTTATTTTGTTTTCGTTTTAAAGACTTGACTTCATTTTTCAGTACTGTTTTCATATTCCAGTTAAACGGTAAGAGCAGCTTCTGTACACCTTTGGAGAAAGTCCCTCAATGTTTTGGGACTGCGCTGTCACCACTTCAGGTACAATTTTTATTTTAAACAATGAAAGGACCATTCCCTGCTGAGATATGAGGAATGACTCCGAAAAGTATTTTTTATTAAATTGCTTAGTTGTTTAAATAATGTTTGAAACATCCTTATTTTTTCCTTGCGGATTGTTTTAACATTTGGCTGGTCCTAATTTCCTCTTTCTGTCAGGTGTCAGTAAGGGATCCACCTCATCAACACATGCTCACCTTCTTTTACCTCTTGTGTGAGTTGCAGGGCAATCACCCAAGAATTTTGGGAGAGTAGCTGTAGCTCTATTTTATTTCAACTATTTCAATTATGTGTGAGAAAAGATTTCACTCATTTTCTCCCATGGATACAGTAGCTTATTTGCTTCAGCTGTTTCATTCATATGCTTACTTTCTTTATACAGAAAGGTATACAACGAAATATAGCATTGTCCTGGCTCTAAAGCAATCTCCTCTTTTACTAATTCATGGAATGCAGAAAATCAGCATGTAATGATAATGGCACATGCACCTTATCACAGTACTTTCAAGAAATCAAAGGCTTTAAGGATTAAAAAAGGCTGACTAATTTGACGGTGATTCATAATTATACTATTCATAACCTACACTTTACATATCTGCTTTCTTATTTGCTATATATATGTACATACAGATATTATTTTAGATCAAAAAATGACAAGGAAAAACCCAACAAACACCCTTGAGTGAAAAGGACAGGTGCATGCAAAATGAAGCAGCATGAAGGGCAAATATATCAGCAACTTTTCCAAAATAAGACAATGTGGTGCTGCAATGTTGACCAAGTGACTACTTGTAAATGGCCAGATACTGGCGAGTAAAGGAACGCTTTAGAGATTTGAAGGCAGATCTTCAGCCTTACCTGATACATAGACACTTCTGAGTGAAAAAAGCAAGTTTCCCTGAATTCCCTACATTTGCACAGAATTAATTTGCACAGACACCAAGCACGCAGCTGCAGTAGTGACAAATATCACCCTAATACTTGATAACACACTATAGTGATATTTCTGGGTCTATTTCGAGTGTATTTGTGGAGCTGAGAACATGAAAATCTCCATGTTTAAAGGATATGCTTCATATTTTCACATTTCTTCAGCACCTGTGGGCATTTATGTAACCTCCCATAAAACAAAGAAACAAATCTAGGGTTTGAGTTTAAGTCTTCCTTATTATTACATCCATATTTAATCTGACTTTCTGAACATCATGCTAAACATGATATGAACTACAACCCCATTGTCCACAGCCCTTTAGGACTGCAAAGTAAAATATGTTGCAAAGACCTGATAGTACATGGGCTCAGATAGTTGATAACGCTACCACAACACAGTAAGTCACCATGTATCAACTTAGTTGCTCTAAGTATCTCTGTATGTAGATAGTGGGGGTTGTTTCAAGCCCTTGTATAATATCATGTAGTAGTTTGACTCACCGTACTTCTCCTTCACTGTGAGATAACGTAAATCACATCATTTGTCCCTTGTCATTGGTTAAGACCATATGGACAGAGAGTTATTGTGGATCAGCTGATGTACAGTAACATGTTCAGATAATCTGATCTCAGCCCTCAGCCCTTTGATGCTTAATCTAATGAGCTTGTAGCCTGTAAGAATGATCTGGGTTTTATTTTTCCTTCTTCTTTTTGGAGCAACATAGTAGTACAGAAAGGGAAGAGAGTGATAAAACTGAAGGATACTGAATTATGATTTTCACTTTGACAGCCTCAGATGCATAGTGCAGCAGTAGAAATTTTCCTTTATCACTTGTTCATTTATAATAATCATAAAGTTATTCTTCCTATCAGAATCAGTCTCAGACAAATGTTGAATGAGACATTCCCTTTTCAGCACCCTGATGATGGGTCCTATAGAAATGTCTATGCATTAATAAGCACTGCAATAAGTCAACAGTACAGTTGAATGATGTTATCCTTGCCCTTGACCTGAAATAACACATTTCACACTCATATTTCTAGGAGATTATGTTTGCCCAATAGCAAAGATGATAATTTCAGAGCTCTCCTGGTAAAAATCACCTCTGCACACAGAGGTGCACGGTTTATGGTTCTTAGCCTGTGTTTTCTTTTTCTCAATCTCACCCAGATATGAGAGAACATAAAAATGGAATCAGTTCCTTTTTCTACTGTGTCTTTATCTAATCTGAACTTGAAAGACCACAATACCAAAGTGGAGACATGTAGGAGATAAAAGAGTGTCCAATATTATTTCCAAGAGAGAAAACAGAGGAGGAAAAGAGAAGAAAAAGGAGAAAACACACCTTCAGGAGAAGAGTGAAACATTCAAGAAGTAGCACAAACGCTGGTCTCTGTCTCTGGAAATGATTTTGGACTTCAAATCAGAAGGCACTATGAATACTGCTATAACCATAACATCACCACCACCAATCCTTGGGACAAAGTAGTGCAGAGACCTGTGATTCACCTACAGACAAGCCATGTGACACTGAGCCCCAGCCATCAGCTCTTCAGAAAAGCAAAACTTTTGGTTTGGAAGTACTCTGGCCATATAGCTTTCCTGTTTCTGAAGCTAGGGTGACTTTCTCTTCACAGTACAAACACAGACAGATAACTTCATTTGCTGTTACCACTGAATGTTACTCCAACATGCGGTTTAGGCTCTGCCTACAGTTTAACCTCTGCTATGCAACAACTTACAAGAGTCCAAGCTCACAGGGTAAATAGGTTAATGGCTTCAAAGCAGCTGGATAAAAGCATGAGATATACATGTTTAGCTCCAATCCTACATTCCTAATGTGATCTGCAACACTAGGAGTTTTGATTGCTCAGATGGTGTGTGTGCATGCATGTGTGTATACCAATCGTTTCAAAACATTTTGTCTTCAAAAGCACTGGCAGTTACTGTTATAATCTATCAACTCCAGTGGAATATTTTCAAGCATGTTTTATGAATTATGTATGCTAATTACTTCTACCTTGGCTTTAACAGGTTTCTGAGGAAGCACAGAGAGTGCTGGTGAACCAAAGAACCAAGAAAGAAATGTGAAACGCAAATCAAGACAGTAGCTGACAGTGCAATGTTTTTTCCCTGTTGGACCCTACTGATCTGCCAACTCCAAATGCAGTAAAACCTACGCTAGTATAAAAAAAATAAATAAGTAAATAATTATATATGTAATCTCAAGAACAATGATATTTCCTATAGCATCAGCAAGGTTTTACTGCTCTCTCTGGAATCAGTGAAAGATGAGCATGGGCAAATTTGGCACAACAGTAGTTTTAGAAGATCTCACAGACAACCTAAGCTCATAACACTTACAACCTTTAACCACTTCCAAAGAAAAGTATTAATACTGTGACTCCCACAAGTGAACAAACAGAAAAAAAAAAAAATATCCAAGGCTGCCAGCTTGCATCTTATAGTGTCAGTCCCTGAGGTACCACTTTCTGGTGAATGTGATAACAAAGTCTTAGAACTAAAGGATGGCTTACTTTCATTTTATTGAAGAAATTCTTGAGTTTTCTTAAACAGAGTGAGATGATTTTCAGTCAAGTGTAATCAGAGGCTAGTATTTTGTATTACAGAAACGTATGCAAAATAATTAATTTCTAGTTTTCTGAAACCTGTGAGGAACCATGTATGTAAAAATAGTACTGTTTGCTTCAAGAAGTGAGGGGAGGGATACATAATGGACAGAAGATACATTTGAACTCCAAAATTAATTAACTACATATATTTTAGTCTATTAAGTCATCAATATTTCTTATTATCATGTACTAATTTCTAGAGGAAATATTTCCTGGGAAAGACACAGAAAATAAAAAACATCTGGGAAGAGTTCTTAGAATGAATATATCTTTTATATTCCAGTGAAAGACTTAACTTTCTTGATACGGCTTTTAAAATTCATACTCTCACATATTATGTCATTAACCTAACATCATAAACAATTTTTAAATATTTTGAAATATTTATATATTTGCTTTTCTCTATGAGAAGTGATAAAATATTCAACCTAATTTTTACCAGTAGTAATCAAATCTTTTTACTTTTTAGACAATTGCAGAAAAACACACCATAGTATCTAGTATTCTCCTGTCATCCCACATCTTGAGTAGTTATAGTCAGGTTTTGTGTCCCTTCATGAATGTGGAAAGGTAACCATTTTCAGGGATGGATTATAACTTTTAATATATCAGCATGTGACATACTGTAGAAAATGTACAAGACGCTTGAAAACTCTATCAGAGCACTGGTAGGCAAAATTATCAGTCACAGGTAGGCACTTCCAAGGAAGGAAGCGAAGATTTTTGCTGATATCTGATACGGTGCATCCCCCTAGTATTCATTCTTTGATAGACTGGAATCTGACAAGCATGGAACTGTTGGGTTTCTCTTTCTTTTCCCAAAAGCTGGAATATGTAGCTACTGTGGAGAAGGGGGGAAAAAAACCCAAAACAACCACCAAACAACACACAACAAACCAAACTTCTCCCTTTCCTGGTTGTCTAGTGAGGAGACTGAGCTATTCCCAGTATTCCTTCTGGTCAGTTCTCCATTTATTTGCAACTTTCCTGACAATGCTCATTTCTTAGATCCACAGCTCTGTAGACCTTTGGTTTTGAGAAAATACCACTTTTCATTTTAAACCAAGCTCCTAGTTTTGATGATTGTACAGAATAGCATTAAACCCAAAGCCTTACCGACTACTGCATTGGCAGACAAATAGAAAGAACTGAAAAATCATGTTAGATCTCTTGATTTTAAAATAAATGCTTGATTTTTTTTTTTTTTTCAGCTGGAGGTGTGATACTTTGTGCAAGTGGCACTGATTTCATTACCTTCATATTAAATCTGAGCAACATGCAGCAAACTTGGTTTCCTTTCAATCCAGTCTCCCAGCAATTTTGACTTCTCCTTTATCACTGGACCTGCTTCCAGAAAGATTTGTTCTCTTTTCCTTGATTCTCAGCCTCCTGGTCCCCAAGACAATGGGACTGGAGGGATGAACTCACAATACTTCCCAAATGCTCTCTAAGACTTTATCTACAGCTGACTAGTCTTTTTGAGCCTCCAGTACACAGCATGCTTGCATTCAGGAATGTTTTTCATTACTGAAGAACATCACTACTGGGCTTGAGCGGTAGCTGGAATCCCTAAATGTGACCCCTGGATTTCCATGAGAAGCACAGTCAAGTCTGTGGTAGCTGTTTGCACACACCAATTTGAAATGCGGTCCTGGCAACAAAATGCTGCCTGACACTGCTAAGCCACTATTCAGAGAGGAAAAATGTTGTCTGCAGAGCCACAAATATGTTCTGGTTCAAATTAGAACAGAATTAATCCTGTTCAGTGATGATATTTTGCAGCTCATTCTCTTCTAACTGCACTTTCTGAAGTTAATGGCAGATTTTTGCAGTCTCTTCTAGCAGTGATAACATTTGATGTTTAGAATCACTGTCAAGGGTTGGTGTGTGCAGACCAAGGTTACTGCTGGATCTTGTATACCATGCTGGGGGTGCAGAAAGTAAGAGGCTAGGGAGGAGCAGACAGGACAGGTGACCTTAAACTGACCAGTAAGGGATTCCATCCCATATATGCCACGTTCAGTATAAAGCTGAGGGATCATGAGGGTCAAGCTCTTCTTCAATGGCCAGTATCTGAGAAGGACTCTGTCCATTCTGACTTCAGTCCCCATCTGCATGTTCCTGAATCCAGCTCCAAAATCCAGCTCCTGAATCAGTTTCCTGTCTGCCAGTGAGACCAGTCTGGGACTTCCCCAGTGCCTGCTCCACAGCATCAGTGGTGATGGTGATGTAATTGCCATCGGAAGGGTTGGGTTTGATACTGGTTTTGTACATAGAATCATAGAATTGTCAGTCTTGGAAGGGACCTTAAAGATCATCTAGTTCCAACCCCCCTGCCAATGGCAGGGACACCTCCCACTAGAGCAGGTTGCTCAGAGCCCCATCCAGCCTGGTCTTAAAAGTCTCCAAGGATGGGGCTTCCACCACCTCTCTGGGCAACCTGTTCCAGTATCTCACCACCTTTATGGTGAAGAAATTCTTCCTAACGTGAATCGACCTATCTCTAGTTTTAATCCATTCCCTCTAGTCCTATCACTGCCCAACAGCCTAAAAAGTCCATCCCCAGCTTTCTTGTAGGCCCCCTTAAGATACTGGAAGGCCACAATAAGGTTTCCTTGGAGCCTTCTCTTCCCCAGACTGAACAACCCCAACTCTCTCACTCTGTCCTCAAAGGAGAGGTGCTCCAGCCCACTGATCATCCTTGTGGCCCTTCTCTGGACATGTTCCAGAACATCCATATCCTTCTTGTAACAGGGGGTCCGGAACTGGACAGAGTACTCCAGGTGAGGTCTCCCGAGAGTGGAGTAGAGGGGGAGAATCACCTCCCTTGACCCGCTGGCCATGCTTCTCCTGATACAGTCCAGGACACGATTGGCCCTCTGGGCTGCGAGAGCACACCGCTGGCTCATGTTGAATTTAATACATATTTGTATATATTTCATGTTGTTATTATTAATTTCACTAAAGCTGTTCTAGCTTTCTTTTCTAATCCATAAGTCTCTCTCCCTTATTCCCTATCTCTTCCCCTTTGGGCAGGAAGACGGTTTAACAAACAGCACCTGTTATAGGTCTAGTGGATGGCCCTGACCCTAAATCTTGACAAAATGTTACCTGTATTTCCTACAGCACATGTGCATGCTCACCTAAGAGCAAACCCAAGCACACCTTTCTCATCTACACTAACATCCTTCCAGAGACAGTACAAGGCACTTGAAAAGCAGATCTATAATCATAAATATACAGCAACAAACCCTTTTTTCCTTCCCTAACTTTGGGATGCCCTATCAGTTTTTTCATGGATTTCATTAAAGAGAGAGGGAGAGTGAATTAGCAACGTATTTTGCTCTCACACCTTACTCAGAAGTTATGTAGGATCATTTCAGAAACCTTTAAATGACCCCAGTTTCATACCATTACATTGTCTAAATTTTCCAAATCAATACAGAAATAATAAAAATTCATTGTTCACTGGGTGCTCCTGGTCAACACATGAGAAATAGCACTGTCACAGTAACGATATTATGTATGCATATACATACAGATGCTACCAGACCTAACGCTCTCTTAAATGTTGCTCTGTAAAAATTAAGCAGCTTCTAGCCTTAAAACAGTGACCCTTAAAAGAGGAAAGTGAAAATGGACCCAGCATCACACTAATTTACAACTGAGGCGTACCTGAAAATACAAGCTACCCAACCGGCTCACTAAGTGGAAGAAGTGACACGTGACTTAAACCAATTATTTTCTGCCACAAAATGCCTTGTATGTGACCACAGAACAAAAATTCTGGAAAGAAGGTGTCACAGAAGTGTTTGCTAACCCAGCGCTTCAGGGCAAGAAGCAACTACTCTTTACTACTACGAAATAATGACTTGGGTACCTTTCTGCTTTAAAATAATTGTCTTCCCAGTCTGCTTTAAGTGTTGTTATAGCAATTCGATTTATACATAAAGCTCAGCAAGCAGAATATGTAGAAATATTTATAAATCTACAATTCTGACACGAGTTCTCAAACTGCAGTTCTCCTGTTTAGCTTTAAACGCTGTAATTCTCACTGCTATGTATCATAGCTGTTATTATTTCCAGTTACTCTGATGATGAATTACTATGAAGACAGACTTACCCTAACAACCAGCCCCCCAAATTGTTATGGAAGACATATGGTGCAGAGCCCGCAGCAGCACCATACTGCATCTTATTATCCACTCAGCATCATCACTGCAGTACACAATATTTTTTTTCTGAGAAAATATGCAGCAAAGAACCATTTAAGTAGTCAGCCCTTAACGTGGTACTTTCTGTTAAAATAGCAGGCCACACAGAAGAGTCTTGACCTTGCTGATTTCTCAACAAGGATTGCCAGTTGTGGTAAGATGGCATGCATAAGTTGAAGAGACAACAGATGCTGTTGTACCAAAGAGAGCCAAACTGGAAGGAAAAGAAAGTCTTTTAGCTACAGGCCAAGGTAACTCACATGCCTTGACTTTATTCTTGCACACTTACTTTCCACACAGGCAGACATCTCTGACCTTGTGTACCAGAAATACAGTAACCCAGCCTGAGGAATGGCATAATCACTGGGAGCTCCAGCTACTCAAAAATGGCAAGTGCTTTTCCTCCCTACACAAACATCAAGCACCATGAGATTTGAAAATTAGGTTTGCTTTCCACCTTTTTTTATAGTGTTTTAATACAGACATTATTCAAATAGTGTTCCTGGGACTAGATACGGACATTTAAAGGTGTAATGATACTCCTAGAAAAAAAAAGCAAACCTAACACATAGCACCTTGATATCAGTACAATCTAATCCACAGTGGAAATTGTGCTGGTTTAAGTGTATGGATTTCTGTGCTTAGAAAAGCTTCACAGAACTTTTCTGATAATTTGCGTTTCTGAAATAAATCCAAAGTCAGAGTTAGTAGGAGGTATAACTGGGACCAGAAGCAAAGAATCAGCAAATTCTCAAGCAGGCTTTCATGCTAAATGATTAATAGCCATATGATCAACACACATGCTCATGAAAACACAAGTAATAAATTTTTTAGAATCTAGGTCAAAGGGGTTTTCATATTAAAAACCTGTAGGGAATTATTAAAACCTAAAAATTATATTAGATGCCCAATTGTTATTAAGATTTAATGAAAACTGAATACCTACCTGCCATTCATGCTTTTGATAAGCTTCACTTTAATATTAATGACAATCTCGAATATTTCCAGGTGCCTACCACAAACAACAGGACAAAATACTTTTGAAACAGTTTAAATGCAGACTTTGCATTCCTTTATTGTTCTGATTGCCTGTATGAAAGTATAATTCAATTGTTTCCTAATGCTTCTTCTCTTGCTTTGTGGTCTTCAACTGGAAATAATCCGTTCCAAATTAAGTTGACTCGTGACAGAAAACAAAACAAAACAAAAAACACCACACAAACCAACAAAAACCTATCCCACAAAGTGATTTAAAGGCTGAGCATCTGAATAGTAGACCTAGATGATTAATTTTGCTTCCTATCTGTAAAATGAAGAAAACACAATATTCGCACTTCAGAAACATATCTATCTGAAACAATTCACATCTGCAAAGTAGTTAAGCAGAAGTAAAACAAAAATAACCCAAACAAAAAAATCAATTGCTGGTCTATGAGACAAATATACAACTGAAGTGAAAAAACCTCGCACAAGGAAACACAGCTATCCTATTACCAGAGCGCAGAGCTACCACATGCCACTTGGGCTCCTGGCAAAAAGGCAATTCCTGGCTGTTGTCCCATTTTCTGAGCAGTCCTACTGTTTCTGTTGCCAGCTTTCTTTCTCTTATCAAGTGTAGAGTCATCCCATGACAAGCTTTAATATCACGTACATTCTTCTCAATGGTAGCAGTTTCCTTTATCTTACCTTTCTTCATCTTGAAGATCTTTCAGAATCAAAACCAATTTGACAATTTCCCTGCGTGTTGTGCTGAGATACGCAGCACGGAATAGACTATTATCAATGCTACAACAGAGGATCTCACTTCTTTTGATCACTTAATGCTGCAGACCATGTAAAGATTCTTACACTGAATACATGTAGCATGTGAAGTGATCAAACAGTGTTAGTTGACTGGACTGTGAAATCCAATGGGTAGCTGGAAGGGGAAAGCAAAACCTGATAGCTATCGGTACGTTCTCCCCTGCTACTGCTGCTAACAGCTCCCAAGGTTTGAATGTCATTGCTTTGGAATCTTAAAAAACAAAACAAAAAAACCACACTGTGGAAGAGAAGTGCCACAAAGTAATGAAAGGGCTGCGTACAGGTAATCATTAGTGTTCATAAACAGCTCCTACAAAGAAGAAATCTCCGAAGGAAGCACTGCAAAATAGCATGAGCACCGTCAACAATATGCCCTTCAAAATACAAGAAGCTTGCAAATGAACTTAATTGCTAACCCCAAGAAAAATCAAACAAAAGAGAAACAGCAATGGAGCTTTGCATATAACAGAGTTCTGTACTGTCAGGCTCTGAATGCCCCTCCGAAGCAGGGAACATGAATGTTGTTGTTTTCACTGGAATGATGAGCATTAGGCTTGAATGATATCCAAATATATTATTTGTGTCCATGAACACAATGGTATTTAAAAAAATCTCTAACAGTATATAAATACTTACTTTACAACATGTAGCACAACAGCCACTAACAGCCAAAATTGTAAAATGCATCATTATCTTCAAACTGCACAAGGGAATGGAACAGTGTCATCCTTTTAGTTACAAATTCTTCACTTTTTGTGTACTTTACAACAGATTTTTACTACTGTTGGAAATTACCACTTTGCAAAAGGGGTCTGTTAGACAACCAATAATCAATTTTTTAGGGCATTGTTCTAACCTCAGTGATAACATACTCCTGATTTCTGCCCTTAGTGCATCTACTTTCTTATCTTTGTGTTTTTTATACACCTGGTAGATATTTAACAGATGAAAACTCAGAAGTAACTCCACTGAAGTCAAGGCCACTTTAGAAGTAGTAAATGGTAAAATCAGGGCATCTCTCATTAGTTACTTATAATTTCTTTAGAGCTTCTGCCTCTTACCACTATTTTCACATATTTCAGTGTGAAAGAGATGCGATGGTAAACTAATTGACAGACAGATGATGCAAATAATGCACTTTTACTATATTTATTAAAAATTCTGGCTTTACTATGATCAGGTTTTCCTAGAAAAAGCTTATTAGAAACCAGACACACAGCTGTTTGCATTTTTGTACTTCCACAGCTTTAATGTCAGTGAGAGACCATTTGAAAAGGAAAAAAGAAAGGGCAAGGGGCAGAATTTCACTCACCAGAAGACTGCCTTTATAAATAGCTACCCTACAAACACCTCCCCATAGCTCAGCCACACCAAAATGCAACCTATCTGGCTGGCATATCTATGACTCATGACATACAAATCTTTGATTACTTGAAGGCTTTGAATAGCTTTGCTGCTGTTTGGTCAGGTAAGCCTTTGCAAATAGGTGGGGCCAGGGGAGAGATTGGTCATCTCTGAAAGGGGAAAAAACCAACCAACCAACCAATAAAAAAGCCCACCGAGTCACTGGGAAACAGATTCATGGAGCTGTTGGATCAAGTCCCACTCTTAAAACTTCCAAAAAACATAGCAGGGGAAAAACTGCATCTTAAATAGCCTTCTGGATGGCTTATGTTTGAAACGCTTTGTGCTCTGCAGCAGATAACCCAATGTCTTGCTGACTTTGCTGGCATCACAGAGGTGAGGTTTCCACATGGGTGAACTAACCACTCTCGAGCAATTTATTCAAGAGCATTACACTCAAAATGGCTTTAGTCTAGTAGCAGGCAATGTAGGTGTGTGTGCATGTAGCCTTTCAGATGCTCTTCTGCACTAAATAAGATAACTTTAGGGCTATAAAAAGCAAACCCCATTTCTTTTTCTTCTCCTATTATTCCAAATTGTTCTTTGCTCACAAATAGTCTCATTAAGCAATAGTATCATTAGGGGATATCATGCACAATTTTTTTCACGTGAAGTGAAGCTTGCTTTTTGCCACTTCTGCTTTGCCTGTGCAACTGCTAACAGATTTCTTGGCTCATTCACCATTGAAAAGGGCATTTGTGATTGACAGACCTCCCCAGTAAGCATTTTCCCATTTCCTTTTACAGCTCTGCACATCCTGGGGACTGCTCAGGCAAAGCATCATTCAAGTACTGTGCCCATCCTGCTGTGGAGAAACTTCACAAATTCCAGCATACAGGACATACCACAAACAAGGAATCCATTAAAGCTGCTCTTCCACTAAGCTCTGCTTCTTATATTACAGTTTGACTGACTTTGCCTCCTAAATAATTATTTTCTGTGCTGCATCCCACACTCAGAAACTGAACTTGAAGTAGAGACAAGTACTGACAATCAAAACATTTTTCTACCTTCTTTCACCAATATAAATACATTAGGTTCTATATATGTATGAAGATGCCTCTGTGTGTATGTTTGTGTATCTATATGTTTTACACATGCATAAAGATATACATGAATGACAGGGCGAGACAGAACATCCTACCACACACACTCCATATAGAGGGATAAGAATAGAAAATGACATGATGAATATTTGCCATTACTGCTTAGCAAAAGATATTCAGGATGATGAGCAGAGTAGGACAGCCTTGGAAAACTGCGTTCTGTGGGAATGATAATATTAAATAATAACATTTGTAAGCAACTCAAGACAGAGATAGGTGACGTGCTTTTTTTCTTTTATAAGCAACAAATTACAGAAGGGTGAGGTTTGCATAAGATGTACGTTCTTGAGCATTGCAGTTTTATTCTTTGACTAATTTAACTAAGGCTGGTCTAATTTAAAATGTCTTCAGTGTATCAGTTTCAGCGCTGATGGATGTTTGCCTCCTGCAGAATACTATCAATTAAGAGACTTATTGTAACCATAAAAATAAAATAATGCTCTGCTTATTGTTAACGGAGAGACTAAACTATAATAAGAATTCCTTATTAATTACTTATCAACAAGAATTGACCTTAATTAGGGTCAACTTCTATGGTATACAGCTTAATTTATTCTTTCATTTCTGTGTGCGAAAACATTTCTCTCTACAGAACAAAAGATTCACAGCTCAATTCAAACTCTTGAACTGGATGATTATTTTTTAAAGGAAAAATAAATAAAATGGTATCTTTTGAAACCAGTGTAGCTGTTTGAAGTGAGACTCAACTTCCCTAAGTAACCAAAATTAGTGTTTCCTGGTTTTTACTCCTGTATACCCTGCTGAAACAATTCTTGCAGAGATAGTACTACTAGTAGGAGCTGGGCAGTTCTCAGACCCACTGGTATCCTTAAACTACCTTGTTCAGGTATTGATACCAGTGTGAGAGTGGGGCACATTGCCAGACAGATAAATATTCATCCAGTCACTCTATGTTGTAATATCTCTTCAGTGCCCTTCGCTCACTCTTTGAGGGGAACAATTTTAAACCAGCTTGGATATGTTGACACAGCTAATTTTCGTGCTTTTGACTGAAGCACAGACAGCTCTTTAACTTTGTTCTCTGAGAAAGAAGAAGCTGTAAACTAAAATACTGTGCAACGTGCCCACCTAATGAAGTACCTAAGGGTGTTCATGTTCAACAGTCACTAATGAGACTCATATATAGCATAGATAACCCCAGGTATGCATACAGGAGGAGCAACTGTGGCATTAGAGAAAAATCAGGCTGCCAAACCTATCTAAGAAGCTGGGTTAATACAAAGGAAGTCTTGTGCTGTGAGGTGTGGTCTCTCTACGTATACCCCAAGGGAGGGTAGCTGGATTCTATTCTTTCTCATGTATCCTCATAATTATTATTTCAAAACACTAATTTCCTGAAAAAAAAAAAAAAAAAAAAATCTAAATACAGCTAAAATGATTGCATTTGGAAAGTATCATGGATTCATTGTTTAAAACTACAAAACTCTTGATGCTTACCACGTTTACCTTTATGTACTTATCAGTATCGCTATTGAGTAAGAAAAGGTTCTAGCTTGACCCCTAGTAACTGGGATGGATAAAAATTGGAAAAAATAAGATGGGTTTTCATCATGATCAATTGTTTTATTCTAGAAATTAATGAAACACAATATGAAGCCTTAAGATGCAACTCATGCAGAGATGACCTATGATCTACTAGAGGATTGCTTTGAAAACTTCATATAAAAATAAATAAATGGTGAAAGAAAAATATTCTGTAACCAACAATAAAGCACTTACTACTTCACAGTTTTCTAATAAAGTAATATACCCCAAACCCAATACATTGATGTAAACCTTCCTTATCCAGTATCTAATTTGTCGTTAATATCCATGTTGGGCAATGGACTTAAGGTTTGCTGAGTACATAAGCAAAGAAAAAGTATGGGGAGCAGCACAGTAGGAGTGGCCTTTAACCTTCAATATTTAATTTGTAATCTCAGAATTTTTTTTTCTGACCATTTATAATCTGTTGATTATAAATCTGCAATATAAGCTAGATTCCAATTACTAGTAAAACCCTTTTACATCATGCTTACAGTGTAAGAAAAAACATTAAATAAACACACCCCAGGGCAGAGCTTTTAACTCAGAAGGATCTAAACCTGGCTTAGCAAACACTATACTCTTATCCTACACCATGTCATTGCAGTCTGGAGGACATTCCACTCCATGAAGTCCAGGCATTCCCACTCAGTGACTCCCACCACCAGCCTCCACAGCCATTCCAAAAGCAGAAGTAAATCTTAAATGCTGGTTTTATAGTTTCCCACTTTCCCCCTGCAGATTTCCTGGCCAAGACAAAGTATTCAAGTTTCCTCAGTTCCCCTTTCTGTGGCACAGCCTGACAAAACAGTGACCCCAAACCCCATCTCCCTTGTTCCTGAAGAAAAATCCAAATAAAAGGGAAGAGTAACACGAAGGGTGAGGTCAGCAGAGCACGATGGCAACTTACCACATTAATGATTAAAATATCAACACACTGCAGTGTCATAACACCTTCTACCAGCCCCATTCTAAAGAGGTTTCCTATGAATTAGTAGCATTATATTATGAAATTTATGGCTTGCCTCTTTCTTTCTTAATATACCTTGTGACCCATGTAATATCCCTCCCACGCCCAAAGCACCTCCAAACATATTTTCCAAAGAGAATATGGTAGAACACATGTACATAAAACCCATAACAATTGGGTTTGCCCCCCCTTGGACAATCCTTTTAGGGATATTATTGTCGGTAATAATTTGCTATGCTTTAGACAACAAATAAGTACAAAATAACAGATGCAAACATGGATAGAATAATGCAGAAACATGTATTGAATGATTGTATAGGCTTCCCAAATAATTTTATGTTATGTAGACTTGGAAGAACAATTCAACGTCTGCAAAAAAAGTATTTTATACCTTGCTACCACCAGAATAGCTTCAGAAAACAGTTCTAGCCAACCCAGTGAGCCAAATCATAAAGCTTCAGGCAGTCATAAAAAATTATTGATTTTTTTTTTTAAAGCCTTTCTTCAGCTGTAAATTTCTATTGATATGTGACAAAAATGAGCGAGTGGCATTTGCTTGTATAGCCATTGTGGGAAAAACCAAGATTGCAACTTCTCTGGTTAAGCCACTCAGAAGTTTTATGTGGTCAGCTTCAGACTGCTGCAGCTGATCTTGAATCAAATAAAACACAACACATATGTTTCCCAGTAGCAATAATCAAAACTGAGGTTTTCAGATTTTGCTGGAAACAAAATTACAGTAAGAAGAAATGGGATGGATGTTTCTTTTTATTGCTGGTAAACAGATTCCTAACAACCAACCATGTGGATTTCTTTTATTTTTTGACATTAGCTCATCTATCCCGTGTTGATAGATGACTGATACCTCCTTCCTCCCCCTTGAGCAGCACTCAGGGCTAAGGGGATGTGATCCCTGCTTAATTTGGTTGGCACGTTTTTATTCCTTACAAAGAATCACATTTCAAAAGCCAGGGAAGAAAGGAGGCTGAGAAAGGTTGATGCAAGCCTAAGCTATGTGTTGCCTCTCCCTTCTCTAAACATCATGTTAATTATTTTCCCCTCCTCCTACCAGGGGAAAAAGAGCTCATTGCCATCAAAGTTTGTGTCCTCTATTCACCGTCAGGTGGGACAACCCATCAGTCAGCCTCTGGCAGTGCCACTGGGATATTACCAACCTTTTAAGGTTGAAAGTGTGCCTGCTGTACAGGTTGGGCCACTCTCTGCTGCAAACAAGTATTTTAGGGATGGTGCAGTAAACTTTCAACAATGTCTAGGGTATTCAAATGCAAAGCTACCAGCAGCTGGTGCTGCATATAACACTGCAACACAACTTTACTACTGCTCTTACTATATGAGCTAGAATATTTTGATTACATCTACCAATAATATTCACATTTCTGCCTGTGGCTTGCACGCAGTCTCTCACCCTAAATATGCTGTTGAGAAAACAAGGGCTGGGGAGGTCACAAGAGCACAAACTTATCACAGTTTCTAAAACTATGAGGAGGAAAACACAGGTAAATATTTCTTTTGCTGCCTATGTAACAATCCGAGCTACTGAAATTCCTAACCAAATGCAGCAAAACATAAAAGGACTGTGCTTTTGACCAGTGTCTGATAATTCAGACACTCAATACATGAGAGTAAATCACATCTGGATAGAGCCACACAGCAGCTAGATTGACAAAAAGCATTCACTGCAATTCAAACGTCAGACAGTTATTTTCTGGACCTTATATTGGTGCACATCACCTAAAAGAGAATAGAGATGGGCAGCTCCAAAGATTCCTAGAGTTTTGCACTGCTCCTCCTGAGGCCTGGAGAGGCTGCTTATTGCTCCATTTTCCAGCTGCTGCTCACACCACTTTCTAAGGGTGGGATAGATGAAATCCCATGTTTAATTTGATATTGTAATTCCTGGAACAACTATAGCACTGTTTCCACCTCCCAGAGTCATTCACTGGAGAGTTTCTCCAGGTTTGTTACCAGCAGCAAAGCAGCGTAAAGCAGCGGTGAAGGGGGCTCGGAGGAACGTGCACTGCTATGACTTGCACCCTAACACTGGCCTCACTGCTTTCACCTATGCTTCATATTACAAAGAAAAAGTACATAATGATATCATCTATTTTTAAAGAAACTTTCTCAGTATTCACCTCTATTATGGCCGGCATCCCATTACAGCTTCTGTAGACCAGCAAATTGATGAAATTTATTATTAAATGAAACTGAATCTCAAACCCGCATGGATAAAACCAGATAGGATTTATATGAAGTACTTGCCTGCACCTGCCAATGCCTGTCTCACAAGATAGAGGAAAAAAAAGCAAAAGAGCCTCGGGGTTATGAGACTTCCAGCAGAATACTTTTTAGTGCCATAGACTACCAGAGTAATTTCAGTATCTCTTTGAATTGGTTCATCTTTTGTACAATAGGGATAACATCTATGCTGCCAGGGAGTTTGTGAGGACATAGTGCTGCTCCCAAAAATATGATAACAAAGCCCACAGAGATTGGCAAGAATACGAAGATCTTTCAATCACACATCTTGATCTGCAAAGTGGAGGTCAGGACACTTGGAAAAATTAGGATTTTTTTTGTGTGCCTCTGCACTTCTTCCTTTTATGCAGCAAAATCTTAAGTCTTTTCCAAAGGAAAATCTAAAGCTAAGTGTATATATTAATTAATCATGTTCATATTATATCTGAAATTCATTTCTGCCACCTCCTCTTTGAGATATTATTTTTTGAGTTGAGGTAGGTGAATATTTAGATAGAAGGGAAAACACACAGAAGAAATTGGGTCTGCAGTCACATTTCCTGAGTAGTTCTGAGCCGAGTGCTGCTGGTCTTATTGCTACTGGTAAATGTGGGGCAGTAAATGGCTTCAGTACTAACTCATTTTCATGCTCTCTATCCCTGTCTTGCAAGTCAGTAACAGGGTTCATAGGTATGAATTGTAGTTTCTTTTTTAATTTTATTCCCCAGTTATAAGTATAGGTCTCAAGTCCAGGCAGAAAACCCCTTACTGTGCAAGGGGTAAAAATTAAACGAAAAGCTCATTCTTTAAGTAAGAACTACCTCAATATCCTCTTGAACAAGTGTATGGCTTTAGGGAGCTACATAAAACGGTGAACACAAAGATGTAGAAAGGTGCATTTGATCCCTTTCCTCTTGTTTGCATTAAAAAAAAAAAAAAGGTAAAATTTTCTCTATCAAGAAGAAATAGGGGTTATAAGAGGAAAGTATCATGAAAATCTGCAGTAATCTAAGCTTAAAAATGCCTTGTTAGTTGAAATAGGCTCCAAAAGAAAACTTTGAGGATTTACTTGCCTCAGTAAGCAGTTATATTACTTCTGCACCTTAAATTAGTCACAGAATGTACTTGGATTGATGAAGATAAACAGTTCACTGGATTATGTTTTTTGTTCAGAATATGGGCATGCAATAAAAAATAAAGAGGACGGTTCAGTCTTCCAAGCCTTGGAATATCAAAAGCTTTGTTAGCAAAAAAAAAAAAAAGAGGAAGTGAAGAAGTAAAACCCAGCTTTATGACAGGCACTTCATTAACCCACATACTTTATAATCTGCTCACCCAAATATGTTTTTTATCTCCTCTAAACAGGAGCCTAAATAGCAAAGACTATCATGGACTATTATGCTACTAGAAGACTATTAATCTGGCCAAATATACCAGAGAGCATTTACTGATACACATTTATTTATTTAGATTTAGAGCATGATCAAAGAGAAAACAAAACCTATATATCTTGAAGATGAATCTCAGCTGATACCTAAATTACAGCACTGCACTTCAATAAAACTCAGCTGAGATGGAGAATTGAAAGAACCCAAGTGCTCTAGCCCCACCAGCAATTTCTGCACAATATTATCAAGGTAGTATCAAAAATCTGCTGCCAAGGAGCAGCCAGCATTGCAGATGGGACCAAGGAGATCAAGTGGGAACGGCACAGCTCTTCTCTCCCAAGCGGTGAACAGGGAAATTTAGGTCAGAGCTTGCACAGAAAGAGGATGATAAAAGAAGAGCTAAGCCAAGTCCATGGGGCACAGATACCATGAGAAGGGTCTGCAAGCACAAGGAGCAGGACTTGGGGTAAGTTTTTTTTTTTGAGGACCCAGCTGTGATTTTACTAGACAGTTGTTTTAGCTGGACCGAAGTATGAGCAACAAGACCACACGTAATTTCCCTCTCCTCAAAGAGAAGCTTTGCAATACGCTGCGTCAGTAAGATCACTTTCTACTGGGAGAAGGGAGGGTCAGTGAGAATAGAACCATAAGGGTTGGAAAGGACCACTAGGATCATCGAGTCCAACCTTCCTCTTAACACCTGTCTATCCATTAGACCATAGCCTCAAGTGCTACATCCACTCGTTTTTTAAACACCTCCAGGGATGATGACTCCACTACCTC
>JAAGNO010005814.1:40624-56705 GCA_033439905.1 Ceryle rudis | reverse complement strand
ACTTATGTTTCTTAAATTTGGCTTCCACAGAAGTGAAGCAAAGAAAGATGGAGGTGACATTTCATGAAACAGAAAATCCAGAACAATTTTCTTTGTTAGCGGCGTAAGGTACTCTCCTTCATGCACTGAGATATTACCTTGAAGCCTAATTCTGTACCTCTTGGGTCCCAAGTATTTTTCAAATGATTGCTTAAGATACTGGAAGTCTTTTAAGCAGCTTCATTTTGTGTGCAGTCCTTTGGAGAGATCTTATTTACATGAAGTGCCTCAATATCGGAGGAGCCATGACTACCAATAAGGTACATGAAATCTACAAGTATACCATCACTTGTTTTGCTGACATTGTGTAAAATATAACCCCAAGTCCATTTTAACCCATAAAAAAAAAAAAAAGGCCAAAAAAACCCCCCAAAAAACAGGCTCTTAAAAGGACTACACATCCTGCATGAAACCCTCAGCACTGCATCTGCCAAAGGAAGCTTTTCAACTCCATTACCTCATATGCCAGTGCCAAAAGCCTATCCACCTCTTCTCCTTACAGCTAAAGTTACAGGTGATGCTCTCAGAACAATAATTTTATACCACATTATTAAGTTAACTTTTGAAACCTGTAACAGTTAACTCAGGTTGAACTGACCAATGGTGAAAGATCTGGGTACAAATCTAGTTAAGAGGAAGACTTCGTCTTTCCATGTTTTTATTTTCATCTAATTTTAAGCCATTTTGATTAGCCAAGCCAGCCAAACATGCTTGCAAGTGAACACCATCGCTGTGTTCCACAAAGAAAGACTTCCTGAGTGAGAATTTACATCCTGAGACCACATGGGCTGGACCAAGAGGCTGTGAAAAACAAGAGGCTCCATCTGAACGTAGAGCAAACCAGTATTTTGAGCTTGTGTATATAATGCAGCAGTTTACTAGAGAAATCTGAAAATGGTGAGTATGTATAAGTTCATGGCATTTTGCGGACCTGTTACCTTTAATTTTTGTGCAGCCATTGATAGCAGCTAACGTACATACCAGCACTTGAATAATACTGTAGCAGGGGCACACAGTTCTGTTACTGCTCCAGGAAAAAAAAAACAAACCAACAATTCAAAATCCCCAAATGCTTGCGTGAGAACAGTACCACTGCAAACAAAACACATGCTATAGATAAAGCGGGTATTAGTAACACACAGCAACTATAAAACTGGCAGAGTGGAGAGAAGTGAAGCTCTACTGTAATGTATCCCTTCTGCTGGGTTGTCAGGTGGGGTTAAAAGCACCTGTACTTTTCTAGAGATTAGATTTTTTGCATGGGTATATTTGTGGTTAGGACTTGTGATAAGGCAACACTGTGCTCAATCAGTATTTGACAAATGCAGCACCGATGATCCTCTCTAACTGAATTAAACATCCTTATAATGTCCTCTGGATTTTTTCCTTAATTTGCTATTGTCCTAACAGGGAATTCCAGTGCTCACAGACCGTTTACATCAGGTCTTTCAGGTGAACAAGTCACTTGATGTGATTCCACTGACTTGAACTGCAGTTGCCAAATTCCTGGAACATCTGCAAAGACTAACTGTGCAGACACATAAATGCCTTATATGTCTTTATGGGCCTCAGTTTTCTCATCCTTGCAAGTCTCGAGTTTTTAAGAACACAGTCTTTCTTCTTCCTCCTTTCTCCCTACATGACTACTTTTCTTCCCATCTGTATATTTGGTGATATTCAGTGACTAACTGAATAGCAGTTTTAGACTTCAGGTGGGATAACACCACCGAACTCAGATGGAATTTTGCTTTTGGTAACTGTATAGCCAGGAGCCTGAAGCTTTAATGTCATCATTTGCCCCACAGCAAAGGAAAATGTATTCTTAGCTTTATAGTAACTCAACTGAATTTAACAGAGTTCATCTCAGGGCACAAGAAGCCCTTGCATAAATGCTGAAATTTCAAAATAAGATGTTTGAAAATTTTTTCAGATCTTCTTTCTGAAGGCCTGCATTGTGTAAGAACCAGCATCAGCGTGCAAATTACAAGATGGAGTTTTGCAAGCTTAGTCATAAACCAGATCTATCCTAATGATTCTCGAGAACAGAAAGATAACTGGGTTTAGAGTTGTGAAAAGGTTCAAAGAGAACTGAAATACATGAGCATACGGGGAACAAAAAAAAAAAAAAAAAAATTATACAGGGTTAATCATAGCTGCCTAGTCCTGGTTGGCATTTATTTGAACAGAACATATGCTTTCTGGGACTGTCAGATGAAGAACATAAAGTAGGTACTCTGGACAGGACTTCTGATTTAGAAAAAATTCAAAGGCAAATGACTGAAAGCAAAGACATTGTACATGCCACCAAATGAACTGTGGAAAGAACACAGTCATTAGTTTTATGAGCTGACATTAATTAGCTATGTTATTTCTATTGGTACCAGTTAAGCTCTAGGCAAATATGCCTTTCATGTTAGATACGACATGTGTTTCAAGAGAAAAGTTAATTTAATGCTCTCTCTAGTTAAACACAATGCACATAATTATTAATGCTGAGTAATTTTGTAGTTTAAAATAAGACAACACAAACTGAGTTTCTGGTTTGAGAAATGACTGTTGTGCTAGCTAACAATTAAGGATGGTTCAGTATGTAAGGAGTAGGCATTCTCCAAGCATATTGTCCCCTTCCTCTGGCTGTGTCTGCTGTCTGCCAATAAAAAAAGCAGGGCAAATAAGGGCAAGGTATTTACAGACTGGCTGAAAAGAATAAACTAACACTGATAATCTGATAAGAAACTTTCATCCTGTTGTCCTGATCTTCTGTAACAGCCTCTTTGGTCTCAGAAGCATTTCTGTGGGTTATGTTGGTAGGGCTGGGTCCTGGGCTCAAGGTACTGTGACCACACTACCTGAGCTCCACCACTGGTACCACAGGAACCTGAAGAAGATGCAACAGGATGTTTAGCCTCCTTTTCTATAAAACTAAAAATGTTCTGCTTGGATTGTTTCAGGGGTGGGAAATAAAATTAACTATATAAAAAAAAAGTTCAGAAGAGCTCAGTTATATTTAACAGAACCTTTGTGACTCTTGTTAATAAATATTTTACACGAGGCCAGAAGTCATCCAAACTGGGACTTGAGAGAAAAATATAGGATGTCAGGAAAAAGTAGGCACAGGAAAATATGCAAATTCTGCAACTTTGTTATTAGCTGCAGACATAGAGTCTTCATTTCATTATCTTTAAGTGCCTAGCTGTTGGCACTGCCAAGAGAGTCCGCAATAAAAACAGAAGCACAGATGTTTTGCTATACCAGCCCAGAAGAAAGAGCCTTGAGCTATATTTCTGGGTACCGTATTTAAAAGAAAGAGTTGAAAAATAGAGGAGGTGGAAATTTAAGACATTAGTGTTTACCAAGAGGTACAACACCAGAGGGCTGAGTAAAAAGAAGGGTAGGAGCTCTACCTACAATCAGTCATGAGAAAAGATGTCTGAAAAGAAACAGAAAAGCAACAGTGGAGGGGGGAGAAAATTATGAAGAAATTTTAAAGATGGTAGAGGCAACCCACGAAAAGGCATCTTAGAAGTTCCCCTGACACCAGTGACCTGAGTTTGATGACACCCTAGAAAGGAAAGGCAGTTTTTTAGATCCATAAGGTACACAGGTAAATTTTAGAACTTTCATCACCTAATAAATGTGGTTCATGTCAATCCAAGGAAAATTAGCATAATATGGTTGAGAAAATATTTACAAGTGTAAAAAAAAAGTAATTAATACACATAGAGCATGTAAAAATCTTAATTTCCCCATGTAACGGCAGGACCAGAGCCAATTGCAGCAACTCAAACCAGAATAAAACCTGGCAGTTTCTTTAGTGCAGCTGCACATTCTACAGAAACAATACTGAAAACCCGAATTTCTTTGTGTCATTAAGATACCCAGAACATCATCTTTAGAAGACATTTAACTTATTTAAACACTGGATATGCAATCATCATAGCTTATGTACAGATATAAGCTATAATATAATTATTTTAAAACTCTAAGTATGAACTATCAAGGTTCAGAGAACTATAGACTAAAGAAGAGCAGAGGCTGTAAAAATCTGGCAGTTTGTGAGATAAACACTAATTTAGACTTCAGCAATCTAACTTTGGCATCCAGTTCAGAATGGAGTTCCACAACTTCGAGTTGCTCTGCAAATTTGCATCTTTTCATTCAGACTGAAGGAATAAAAGCACAATTTTATATTACTGGAACAAGGCATCAGTCATAAAACCCAAGAAGAGACCTCTGAATGCAGCAGAATTTCTATTTTGGTCTGTGTATGGAATCAGAGAGAAAAGTAAGTTTGAGTGAACCACTGTTGTATCCTGCATCCTCGCTAGTATTTCTAGTGCCACTGCAAATAGCACTTATTCCTAACCTCAGTGAGTGGCTGATTATAGAAAGTTACACCGGTAAGCAAATATTTTTTGGTACCCTGACAGTCTTTTATAATTCTAACTCTATACAGTAGAAATTCAGCAATACTCTTCCCTATTTAGGATCTGTTTATAAGACAGAATAATTATTCTAACTGAAACATTCAGAAATTATGAACCACACCCCCCAATTACACGACTGGATTAAAAATGTATTTGCCTATTTGTTTGCAGTTTTTGAGACAGTAGAGCTCATGTTTCCAAATTTTCTTCCAAGAAAAAGTTTAAATGCGGGTGTTTGTATATCACAATAGCTGAGATTCCCATAAAGGCACACATCTATAGGAATTAGGACTTTATAGCAGCATCAATTTCTACAAGATCCACGGCAAAACCAAGTTAGCATGAAAAATGAGCAAATGCTTCCAACACTGACCTCTTGAAGAAAGAAGAAAAGATACATTGAGCATATGTTCACACTACTTAAAAGAAAGCAAAACAAAACTAGTTTGTCTTCTGTGTCTTGACAGATTAAATTCCCCTTTGTGAAGGAGATTAAGCTGAAATCTAAGCATCTCTGAATATGACATAAAATAATTTCGATAGCATTTTCATGTTTTGTTTGCCCTTTGCAGAAAGGAGAATTTGACTTTGAGCATTACATATATATATAAAATATGTTAAAATTAATTGTTCATAAAAAACAAAAAAAGCCAACTTCTACTCTTTACTAATTCAAATAAAATAAATGCAGAATAAAGAGGATGGGGAAAAATACAGAAGGCCCAAACAATCAGATGGTTAAAGTTCAGTGTTTTCAACTGCCAAACTGAAGGCAGCAAGAACCATTGATGTTCAGATTCCCTGGAAATTCAGACACCAAAAATCACAAATCAAAGTTTGTTTCAGTAATAGAACTATGAACAAAAGCACATATGAAACAACAGTCCTCACTCTCAGCTCTGCACGTAATGAAGACAGAAAAAAATAGAATAAGAGGAACGTGGCCCAGAACTTTCCAGAAGCAGCTGCTTCAATCTTTGTCTTTGATTATTCTTTATTCTATTGTGCATGCTTCTCTCCAAAAGTTATCAGGTAATTACTAAAAAGGATGATATCAGTTTGTTTTACGGCATGACCACATGGTTTGAGCTATTAAACTGGTTAACCCCTCTTCCTCCTCATAACCATCTGGTTTGAAGAGTCACGTGTCTTCAGCATTAAGAACACATTTGTTTGGTAGCTATATTGGTAGCTAATCATTCACAAGGTTATGACTTGGATGACTTGCAGCTACGAAATACTAAGTGCATATAGGAACAGTCAGATTTAGAAAGCAAAAAAACTGTTGAAGATTTTTAGGAAACTAAACCTGGGAAGGAATGGAATCTAGGATTCTCTAGAGAAACAAGCCTGCTTAAAATACATACCCCAGTATGAGAAAACAAAACACCACCACAACAAAAATAACCACAGCCCAGCAACAACAAATGAATCATATACCAGAAAATGATTCCTGAGGGCTACAGAGGTAGTTGAGAAAAGGATTCCAAAACATCTCTGCTGGAGAATTCGATAATATTGGCATGCAAAATTTAACAGGATATACCAAGTATTAACGATCTGTCCTTGAAAAGACAGTCTTGCTCTGTTGAAGCAGGAGGAACTGAGACAATGTTCTGTTCTCTCAGAACAAGAAATATATTGTGAGAAAAGAAAAAGGAAAAAAGTAAGAAAAACAAAAATCTAAACTAGGTTTGTAAATTATAGGTCTGAATTTCTTAAGAGAATGATTAAAGAGCATGTATCCTCTGTAGGTCCCTTAGGAACACTGTACCTTGCTGGGAAAATGCCATTTTCCCCCAGCAGGATTGCAGGGTCATTTGGATGGTTTTGAAACACCAGTGGAAGTAAAAAGACAGTCTTTCAAAGACAGTTAGTGAAATCAGATATCTAAGATCAAGACAGAAGAGGATCTTCGAAATACTAGAATTAGCATGCCAGATGATTAATATTTATTTTGGATCTTTTGGTGTGACTGATGTATTGAAAATGTCATAGAACCTGAAGTCATACAGACTGTGAAGGTACATGGGCACATAGCCTGGGTAGATACATTTGGGTGGACATTACATGCAAGTACTCCAAAACATTTGCTCCAAATAGGTCAGGTTAATCAGATTTTTTTTTTTCCCCATTGTAATGAATGTCTATTGATAGTTCTGTCTTCAGAACATATTCATGCAAAACTATTTACCGGGGGGGCAAATCACAATCAATATCATCAGTTACTCATGAAAACCAACAGACTGAAACACACTGTTTTCATTGCCATTACATGCAAGGTTGAGAACAGTTGTTAGCAGAAGCTTCTTCAAGCCTGCCATTACAACTGGAGCAGGAATGGAGACTGAGCCCCAACATGGAGAAAGAAGCAGCCCAGACCTGGAAAAATGCTGGCGTAAAACTGAAGGAACTACACAGCTGTATCTCAGATTTAAGTCATGGTTTTCCCCCTGCTCTGCTCATGATTTCCTAAAGTTCAATTCACCTTTCTCCTAGCCCAGAAAGAGTTATCTTAGATAATATGTTTACATAATTAGCAAGGACCTGTAAAAGTCCAGACTGGATTAACCCATTAGCGGCTACATAACCTAGCTGATACACAACACCACAGTAAGTAAACAGTGAATACCCAATTCAGCAGAGTAAAAAAGGTACAAGGTCATTTTTCTAAATATCTGTTTCTTAATAAAACATTTATTCAGCAAGGTCAGATACAGAAATAAGCAGGACTCTGGCAACTGGTACAATATTATCATTTATAAATGAATCACAATAAGAAACATCTTGCCCATTCAACTTGCACAAACCTAATGCTCTGTACGCATGAAACAGACGAGGGCTGCAAAATCTAAATACGAATGTTTATACATTTTAAATTTTTCTTAGCCTGCTTTTATTTTACAGTCTACTAAATTGTTGCTATTCCTTTAGATATTTATGGATGCAATGGCTTTAAATACTCATAGTTATTCTCCACCTGCTAATATATTTACCATTATGCTATTATTAGAGACTTCCCCTAGGAAAAGATAGGTTTAATGATCACAGTTAGGCATTTACACTGGATTTACTATACATCTCCCATCAATTTACTTTGAGTCCAATACTACTTCACTGTAGCAAAAGCATGCACACAAGTAAGAAAACTATCATCAGTGCATGCTTTGTGTATTTATACATTCATGATCTAGCACTACCTTGCATCATGAAAAATATTGCAGAGTACCTGGCTATCAGGAAGGCCCCATAGGAATCACCTCTTTGTTCATGAGGCACAAGTTGGATTTTAATATTGATATAATAGCAACACTTTGAAAAGAAATTGTTTGATTTAGGCCCCTGACTTTCTTCAGTCATTAATCCAAATACTAAACACCACAGTGACATTTAGTACCATATGCATATCATAATCATATTAAGGTAACATCCTCATGCAAACTAAGAATAAAAATAAAATATTGTAAGACGGTCCTTTCGCTCATTGTAAATCTCTTTTGATAGCTCTTTGCTAACACCCTAGATAAGCTGAAGCCCTCAGACTGTAAAAACACTCTTAATGTCTCATGGACAGCAAAAGTGTGGGAAATTCAGATGTCCTGTTAGGTTGTGGGGATTTTCTTTTTGGCTGGGTGGGTGGTTGAATCTTTCAGATTCCATTCTATGCAGTTTCTCTATCACTACCACAATTTTTGTAGAAGAGAGACTCTTAAAACATCTTTCTAAAGAACCTCTGTCTTCCTTTCATTTCTGAGAATTAGCAAAAGGACTGAAACTAATTATCCTCTATTTGCCCATTTATCAAATAGACGAGTAACAAAGTGATGACTTTTAGAGTACAGTTGTCAAACAGATTTCATTATTACCTGAGCTTAATTAAGAAGAAGGAAAGGGATGATTCTTAAGGTAATTAAATAGACATCATCAGCTTCAAAGCCTTTTGCCTTGGTCCTTGTCTGCAGTTGACCAACTAAAGAACAGAACTACTACAGAGATTTGATTAGGACTGTGCTGTGTTTCTAAGTCAAGGGTAGACCAGCATAATGCAGAGCAGCTAGTAGATAATTTGCACGTACCAAATCAAATTGTTGCAAGATGTTGTTTGTTTTACAGTTCCAAATCAGCAATACATAGCTGGGCACATAGTTTTTTCTTACTAGAGAATTTATGTTTTCTTTTTTTTTTTTTTCTGTCATTTTCAGATACTGTTTCTAGAGTTCATAACAAGAGGGAAGTACCAATTATTTAAATGCAAATGATTCAGTTATTTAAACAGTTAGTATAGGTATCTGCGTCTATAAGTGAATTTTAAGAAGTAGTAAAAAAAAGTTCATCTTTCAGTCTGCTAAGTTACAATGGGCAACATTTGGTCAGTTTTAAGTTCATGTCCAAAGTTAAATGTTCAGCCACTCTTTTGTATATGCAAATATTTCTTAATGCAATTTTCATTCAAGGTCTGAAAAATGTATTTTAACATCTGCAAATATTTAGACATAGTTTAATTCAAATAGCTTCCCATTTTGAAAGCACATATTTCATTTATTATCACAAAAACACGAATATACCAGATGGGAAAGGAATACTCTGCTACTCTTATGAAAGCTTCTTGCACATAACCATGCCAATGTTCAGAATAACAGCCTAAAATACTTCCCTCTGTTTGTCACGCAGCCTACAGTAAGCAAAGCCTGTCATTCAGTGACAGTTTGAAGAGACTTTATTCCCTACCTTACTGGAAACATACCACTGACTTCGCAAACAGCAGCTTTCCCATGAAACCTTGTGCATATACTGTTGACAGATTATCTTCACATCAAAAATTAAACTTTATCAAACCTCTTTTATGCGATCTTTCCTAGAATCAGGTATTTAAAGAACATACCAAAGTCAATTTAAAGAAAAATACGGACTCAGTATAAGAATTCTGAAGCATAAAAGAAAGAAAATCATTCTCAATTATTTCTTGTGCAATATTTAGAAAGTGTAGCATTTTCTTTGTAGGATAATATGGGAGAAGCATTGCATTGCAATTGCTGTATGCAATTGTGCATGAAAAACTAATAGACAACAATCATCAAGCACAAGCAGGTGTGATGAATTTCAAATGGCTAAATTTTAAACCTTTAAAGCTTTCAGGATGTTGGTTAAAAGGAGATAAACAGAGAAGATACAACAATAGCAGCCATAAATATCTAGCAATGGAAGCTCTGCTTATTAATCTCATAACTAAAACTATAAGTGAGATCAAAACAAGACAGCAGAAATCACTAGGGCTACAGTAAATCCTCTAAAAATCAAAATCATGCCCGATATTTACCAAATGGATTACAAATGGATGTTTCTGAAAGGCAACAGGAATGGAAACACAGGGTAGACAAAACCTGCGGACTAGAAACAATGCTGGGCGGGTAGGCAGGCAGGCAAGGAGGATGTGGCACCTAGTGTGTAGGAAACCCCTCTTCAGTTAGTCAGTACTCATCCCAGTGACTCCTAAGATTTCATGCTGCCATACCTTCCACTTGTGGTGGGGACAAGACACTTCATAACCTGCCTGCTCTTTTGTTTTGATGCATAGCAACAAAGGGTATTCCTGCTCTCTCTCCAGTCCAGAGATCTCCAGAAAAGGAGTAAGAGGTAGAGATTACGTTCTCTTTTGATTTCTCTCTGGACAGAGCAGAGTTTGCCCAGGTTTGGTGACAAGGTCTCTTTCAGCATCTCCACTTGTGGTCCTGTGATTGTGCTAGCCAGAGCATGTCCCAAGAATGACGAAGAAAGATCACTGAAGAACACACACATGCACACACACACACACACACACACACACAAAGACCATGAGATACATCAAATGTGTTTAACCCCATCTCCCCCACCACAGAAGTACAGAAAAGGCCAACTGTACATAAGCAAATTCTGGTGTAGACTGTCACATGGTAAAATTTAATTATAATGTAAAAGAACAAATAAAAACTGTTTTCAGAGACTTTATAAAGGACTTAGGCACTAATACTGTTGATGATGTCAACAGACTTGAATATTTAGATGTATCTTCTAGCAAGAATCAGATGCCTATGATAGCAGGGGAAATAACCAGATTTGCCAGCTCTAACCAGACTCCACCATTTAGCTCAAAACTGTGCTGTGAAGTCTGTTGTGGCACAAAATATAGCAAGGATAAGATGCATAAGTCAATGATATGATAAGAAAATCCTTCTGGTGCATGATAGGATGAGAAGGACCAGATTTTTAATCAATTAATGTTATTCTAGAATGCATGTTATTTAAGGGAGATGTAGGTAACCATATGGACTCAAGTTCATGGCAGCCAAATCCCATCAGGATCCCATCTCTGCCTAAACAGCAGGATACTAGCACTCTGTTCATTTCATTGTTAATTTCATTAACAATGTTTCATTATTTTATTAAAGAAAACATAAGTGATTGTTTAGTATCACAGTTGGTGTATGGACTACAGGTCTGGTTCTGTGTCAGCTGGGAGAAGAAAAGCCTTGAGGAAAATCAGTCCTTTGTAGACTAGCTATTGAAGGATAAAGGCAGAAATAGAAGGCATCAAGATGATCAAGAGTTAAACAATTTATAATATAAGAGGATTGTCCAAACTTAGAAGGAAAATACAGCATGATGACAGAGACAAAAATCTACATAACAGCTTGAAAAATTAAATGCCCAGGGCCAGACAGTTTGCTGAGTGCTTGAAGGAAAAGGAGCACAGCCAAGAAAAAAAGCTGTTAATTGTAAGGAGTAAGGCAAGCTATTCCCAGATGATCTGTCTTCCAAAACAAAAATAAAATTAAGTCTCACCGCCCCACCAAAGAGCTAAGGGTTCAGATGCTCCCCAAACCATGAAGCAGAGCTGTGCTTAGCACCAGAACTGGCAACACACCAGTACAGACACTAAAAGGCTTCAAGGTAGCTCCGGTCAGCTTTAGTACTAGCCCTAAAGCATTAAGATAGGATAACACAGCAGTGTGATCAATGCAGACTGACTAAACAAGAGGACTAGCTTTATAAAGAAGGCTTATGTAGCCTATTCTTTCAACACGTTCTTAAATGGTATACAAGTGGGACCCTGTAGCTACACTCAGAATTGATTTTTTATTATTGTTTTTATTTAATGTTGGTCAAGACCTTTTTTGAGAGGTTATTCAGAGGAAAATGAGAGAAGGATAATGAGCGCTAAATTAACAAAAACCCAAGAGAGATAAAGGGCATAATTAATGGCTGCCTTTTAGAAAGACAAGTTAATAGGAAGTAATTTCAATGATCAATATTATCAAATACACCTTTTGGAATTATTTGAGCTCTGAAATGGACAACAAGCTTATGGAATATACCCAACAGGATAAACTTAACTACATTAAACTGAAGAGAAATTTATGAAGAAATCTAAATTACTTTGAAGCAAAGACATAAGTGCAGTTAAAGGTAGTGGAAGAGTTGGGGGAGGGACCCAAACCAACCAACCAAAAAAAACCAAACCAAAACAAAAAAAACACACACAACCCTCCCCCCCAAAAAAACCCACACCAAAAACCCAGCACAGACAAAAAAAATAACCAAAGAAAGCTAAGACACATTAAAATCCAAATAGAAAATAATAATTAAATATTTGGGATATAAAACAGGACTGTTCCCCCTCTGCATTAAGTTCTAATGTCTTCCATCTGCCAGAAAGAGCTGACCTACACCTAGACGTGCTGGTTGTGCCTGTTAACCATCACAGGCAAGGTATTTTGTGCAGGAACAAGTGATCTGAAAGCTGTACCCACATCCAATCCTAATATCTTCCCAATACTTTGTAGACCTAAACATCTGAGAAAAAAATCATTTAAAGCATGCAACAACCCCAAGAGTGTTTGGTTGTTATATTGGGAATAATCACACTGATAACAGGAACAAGGTCAGCGGTACAGCTCACTGGTTTGCATCTCCTGCAAACATCTGTATGGTAAAAATGCATCACTTTGCTCACTTCTGCCATGGGATAGAGTTTCACAAAGGGAGAAAATATCCTGGAAAAACTAACTGAAATCGTACTTCTCTTTTTAATGTCCTTTTAACATTGTTAATGGTATCGCACTTCAGGTCTCCCCAGGCCTATCCTACAGTTAACACAGCTCTAAACCTGATGCTACATAAATGCATTATTCTGCTGGTACAATGCACATGTTGACAGGAACTATAGTGGGAATAGTTCATTCTTGAGGTTAGTGATTTCTAGCAGGAGCCAGAAAAGACGTTTTAAAAGCGGAAAACTGTGCCAAGAGGATGCAACTTCCCTGAAGCAACTGCTTGAAAACCAACTGAGCAACACCTGGCAAGAGCGTTTCTGTTAAATTCCTCCATCTATCAGATTAGCACATGGCTCTTCACCTTTCAAGGAGAAATATATTCTGAAGTATATCAGGTCATACTCTTGGTTACATCCTTGCTGGCTTAAACACAAATACACATTTGGTTTATATTCAGAACAATCAAAAATTCTGGCTCATAACTTCTCTAAAATTCTGTCTTTATCCCACATTTCCTGTAGAGGCTAAAAAGCATTGCACAAAAATGTTACACTATGCATTCTTTCTGAATAAAAACCTTTTCACTTGACAGAGGGGAAAGAGAGACACTCTCAGCTAGAATAAATTTTATGTGCATCTACTGTCACCAGCAAAGTTATATCCATTTATACGAAAAATTGGCCCTCATGCAGCGACTGTGTAATGTGTTCTCCCACCTTCTTGACAAATGGCTGTTTTCACTACTTAAAATCCTTCAAATTTAGATACTAGGACCAAACATCTGCAAATATGATGACGAAGAAAACATTTACCCAAGGTATTTTACAGTTTTATTACTCTTCTGCGCTACTGATAACACTACTTTTCTCCTTACAGCCATGGCAGTATTGAAGAGTGCTGGCTCCACAGCATTGACTGTATTTATAGTCAGTGTTTATATATATTGCCTTATAAAGCATTACAGATTAGCATAGTATTACTAAGTACAAAACTGAACATGCACATTTTTAATCCATTTATATGTAACATATTTATTGGAGATGCTGCTCATTACTGCTTTGTAACTAATGTTCACAGCCATAGTACATAGTCTTACATGCACTACACAGAACAGTAATCAAATTAAATGATGTTGGAATAGTTCGATTCAGCCCTGCAAATTTGCACTTAAAAAGAAAAACACCAAGAAAAGCAGTATTCTCCTTAACTTTTACATAAGTGATAACCCTCATTTTTCTCTCTCAAAATTACTGTGGTTAATTTTTGTTTGATGAGCCCAAGAGGAAAAACACTGGCAAAAAAAATGCATCCTTATGGACAGACAAGTGTATCCAAAATGGAAATAAGATGGTAAGTGAATAAACTGCAGAGCAATAACAGTTAAGCTGTTTCAGAGAAGACAACTAGTCTAGTAATACTTGGTTCTTGAATCTGAAACCGCTTCTTCCAATAACACTGACATCATTGCTTGGGTTTTTTCTTTGTGAATTCTACCAAGTGTGTCACAACAAAATTGCTGTCTCTATTAGATGATTGACTTTCTGACGCAATTCAGAAACTTGATAAATAATTAGTTAATGAAGTATTACTAGCAAATCCAGATAAAAATAGAAGGAGTTTGTCAGGCTGAAAGCAAACTCCAGAAAGATATAGACAAGTGTCATATAGCATTCATCACTTGTAAGGTAAACGACTTCTTCTGAATTCACTCAGGCAGAAAATGAACAGCTGCCAATGCTGATCAGAGAGAAGTAAAATGTTGCATCTAGGGATGAAGTGGCCTTGTGTTTTCTTTTTCTTTCATAAAAATAACATTTTTCCTTTCTGGAAGAAGAAAGGTTGGCTTAGAGATCAAAAAAAAGGTTCTCAGCCCCAGCTCTGGTGTGCATGTGGCACTGTAAAAGTGTACAAGCAACTCAACTTCCATGTCTCTAGCAGTACAGACTGAAGTACTCATGTAAAATCTATTTTGACACATAATATAAATTGTAAAGAACTTTTACTACCTTTACTGAAATGATGCCTATGGCAAGATCTAGTGACCGCCTCAGAAGCTACCAAGAGACGTGTCATGGACTCTAATCAGGGAGCATCAGCAGTACAGACAAGTGGGCTCAAGCCACCTTTTACTACCATTTCAGCAGCAATGAAATCATGTGCATGTAAGCTCCAACGTGACCTGTACAAGCCCAGAAAGTACCTTGAGTATTTACTCAAGTGACTGATGTGCCGCTGTAACATTACTACAGCAGCTGCTCCTCAAGCAAGCAGACTACTGCTTGCTCAGGCATCACACCCATCCACCTTAGCATCTTATCTCCAATTCCAGCACAGCTGCAACCCGAACAGACTGACACTGCATTATTTGCAAAACAGAACTCTTTTATCCTCTTAAGTCCTTTACACACATCAGAATGGGGGAGGACGGGGACAAATGACAAAACAACCAAACCACAAAACAACAGTCTCTCAGTCCTTAAAAACTTTCTGACATTTCTGACACTTGCCAAGGTCCAACTAGACCCTACGAGTTACTTCAGGAAAGTGCCTGTCTGCAGGAGAAAAGCAGAGGAAGGGCAGATATCAGACAATGCTCCCAATAATTTTGGTACCCAGTCTTACAGAGGTAAGTTAAGTTTTAGTGAGATGCCAATCTGGGAAGATTTGCTGTCTTCACAGAACATCTTCCAGTGCAGACAGTCCTTACTGAAGTTTATTTGGGGGCAATATAGCCAAGAAGATTGTGTAAAGAATAAAATCAGGCAGCAGTGCATGTCTATTTTTTAAATTTTAGCAGTAAGTCCTGCTTTAGTCATACAAAATATATATTTTTTGTACTTTAATGAAATAAATTAATTCCTGTTGTGACCTGTGTTTTCTTCTTCTCAAATGCTGTAACAAATAATCATTAGACCATCTCCTATAAAAATAATTAATTATTGATCCACTTACAAAAACATTTACAATTCTTATAAAGTTCCCCTTTGTACCAGCATAATTATTAATGAACAGTTCACTGCCTTTCAGACTTGCTGAAAGTTCAGTGGGGTTATAGTAACAATGGATACAGTCAAAAGTGTAAGTACTTCTCAGTCAATTATTTGCTCTGTCAGGAAAATTGTAAATGTTTTGAACATGAACGTCTTGAATAATGATTCCATAACACATACTTAAGTTAACAAGAATGATGTATTCAGGTCAAATCATTTCTGAACATGTACTTTCCTGGAACTCTATAGACACTTGAAACTTTGTGTAAATCTTACTGATGACGTTTCTATCCAGTTTACAGTGAACCAGGTTTATTGATGGTTCACTGAATTCAGCATGTTTTTAGTAGGCAAAAGCTCTCCTACAGAGGGAACTTGAAAAGAAATACTTGTACCACTTGGTTTGGGAACAGGAATGGGAGCAATTTTTCTACACTACAAAAAGTCCTCTTATGAAGACGTTCTTCTAAGATAAAAAGATCTTTATCCAAAAATGAAGGGGGGGGGGGGGGGGGGGGGGGGAGGAAAGAGGGAGGACAGCCATTAAGCTGTGTGTTCCATGTCCTTGGCCAATGCAGAGCTACAGAGTGTGTCT
>JAAGNO010005814.1:15369-39762 GCA_033439905.1 Ceryle rudis | reverse complement strand
AAAATTAAATTTATACAAAGATATACAAAACACGTATTAAACCAAATGCCCTGATGGCAATTACATCACCATCACCACTGTTGCTTTGGAGCAGTCACTGAGGAAGCCCCAGACTGGACTCAGTGGCAGATGGGACCAGGGAACACACGCATCGGGACCAAAGACAGAACGAATAAAGTACTCCTCAGACACTGGCCATTGAAGAAGAGAGATTGACCTTTGTGATCTGTCAGTTTTATATTGAATATGGCGTATATGGGATGGAACACCTCACTGGTCAGTTTAGGGTCACCTGTACTTTCCACTCCTCCCTCTGGCTGCAGCCTTTTGCTTTCTGACCCCCAGAAGATTTAGCAGTGACCTTGATCTGCACACCAATCCTTGGTAGTAACTCTAAACATGGAGCATTATCACTGCCAGAAGCAGATACTGCCTGTGAAAATCTGCTGTTAACTTCAGAAAGTGCATTTAGTTAGAAGAGACTGGGCTGGAAATTAAAATCGCTGAACAGAATTAGTTCTGTTCTAACTCAAACCAGGACAAGTTGTTAACCAGTTCATTACCACTTCTGGTTTTCCCAGCTGTTTTACAAGGATGTAAAGTTGTTAATAGTTTTTCTGTTCTGCTTTGTTTTGCCATAGCTGCCAGAGTCATCACTGAAGAGTTGGGCAGATACAGTCCAGGTCTCATTTAATCTGAGTAGTGCCTTAGGGTGTACGTAAAAGGAGGTTTGTAAATTAAGATTATTTTCCGCAGGGTCCACACAAGGGCCCAAAGTCATAAAAAAATCAGAACAGGATATAATTCTCAATTTGGAAAGCCCAAGATATCAAACCTATAACTACTTATACTTACTGAGGTAACAGGAATATCACCCTATCAGAAAACATACAGAATCTTGCAGACTCACACTGAAATGTGAGAAACAAAACTGGCCATCCTATAACAGGTACATGTACTTAGAAGAGGTCAATCAAAAATATTTCTCCATATATGTAAGACTGATAAGCAAGTAAACCAGCATGAGGAATTTATCAATCATCAGTCAATATTAACCTGGATGTTTGGTTTTTTTTATAGCACAATGAAATGTTCATCTCATGATCTGATCAAATTATTTTTATTTTTGTTATCCTGAGGTTAAAAGAGCCAGAACTAAGCTTACCAAATCTGCACTTAGGTTAGAAAGTGTATCACACTTTTTTTTCAGGTAACCAGACATGATATGTTCAAGCTTAACTTGTTTTCCTACTGAAAATCCATCTCACAGCCTGTGACTACTTCATTTGGTATAATGTAAGGGAAACTAAAAATATATCAAAAAATACTTTTGAATGAAAAATTGATACTGAAACAAGGATTCCAGAGATCTGGATGCCTTTCATCTGGCACGAAAGCATCCTGGATGAAGCTCTGTCTCTAAGTCAGTTTCCCACTGTATTTCATGGGCTAAGAATTCACCCCTTTCTAATTGCTGTCAAATAATTTTTATATACTTTTTCTGTAACATAATGACAGAGTGTGTCTATCTCTTTCTGAGACTGAAGTCTTTTTTGTTTGAGATGGTCATACAAAAAACGCAAAAAGATATAGGTGAGTTGTATTTACAAAAGTCATGTGATTACCAAATGAGCAGAGACCAGAATATGGCTCCTCGAGCTGCACTGAGGTACAGTGAACATTAATGTTGAGCCAATTGATTTTGTGCACCTTCCAGGTAGCTCTTATATATTATGTTTTTGTTCTGGAGTCAGTTATCCACTATAATAGCATTAAATGTCAATAGAATTAAATGATTTTACTACCAAATGCTCATAATAGCATTAAAATACAGTCTATTTAAGTCAATATGGCACCACATGATCTACAAATTAGTGATAAGCACTATCTACAAGAGCAAAAATGATGAAAATTAATGTAGACCTATGTAATACAAGGTACATGGATAATAATGTGGGCTGTTTGTAACAGAATAACAATAAACTCATTTTTTACATTACAATTATTTCACTTGTCTACCACAGACTGGAGGTTACACCAGTTCCTTGAGCAAATATTCACTCATTATTGTCCCAGTTTTGATCTCATAAAGTAAAGAAAAGCTGCACAGTTGGCCAAGTATTTCTATCACACTGGAAAAATATCTACTTATAAAAGAAGCTATTATCCATTAATAAACTAAAAATAAATCCTACTCTTTCTTAATTGGAGGAGTCAATAAGAGATCATCCATTTAATTACATAGAAGAATGTGTTTTAAAAAAAAATAAAAGTCCTTGCATAAAATTCCTGTCCCTCCATTGAAACACAGTGAAAGGAAAAACGGTCTGTGTATTAATATTTTTGTTTTGCTTTGAAATGCTGTACATATTACTATTACTTAAAGAGTCACTAACCTAAACATATGCCTGTGAGACAGACTGGTGTCTGAGACATCTTCCTGGGTCTAGCAAATTTGACACTGGATCCAGGGACATCTGCAACCTTCTGTAGCCTCAGATGGGGGCCAGGCAGGACAGTCCAGGATGGAGTACACATGGCATCAGATACCATTTAGCTGGTGAATCTCTCAGTGTCCAACAGCCCCTTTCTTAGAATAAGGTCTATCAAGTAACAAATGGCTGCTTCCCAAATCAGTCCTCAGTTTAAGGATTGGTAAACTTCAGATTAAACCATGAAAAAGCAGTCTGCCACCCAGATCTGTTATTAGACCTCAAAGTGTAACAGGAAGGGGAGGCGTGCAATACCCCATGATCTTATTTATAAGCCAGGTATGCCTCCACTTTTCTTGCAATGCCAGCAGGAGCTTGGTGTTACCACCTAACTGCTCCCAGATACTGATGACCAGTATTGTCATAACAGGTGTCAGGTACAGATCTCAGCTCCAACTTAGTTCTGAGCTCAACACCAGCTAGAATCACCTAGCACTTATCACAAGCAGATCTGCTCTTCTGAGGGCTGGGAGCAGCTAGACCTTGCCCAACATCAAACTCCATGGTAATGTCTTTTATAGTTATCAGAGGTATTTGCTGATGTGAGACTAAGTAGCTGGTAATGAAGAGAACCTGTCACCATAAGAAGCAGTAAATCCAAGTTCTTGAACACCAAACCACACCATTGAACCCTTCCACTACACCAAGTTATTCCTGGCTGCAGAAGGGTGGTCGGTAAGCTTAGATGTGGAAAAAAGCCAGCCACACAAATGATTCATTTTGTAAAGTCCACACTTATGTGAAGGAAAACACATAATTATTTATTAATGACCTTAAGTTCTTAACCTCTTCATAATCTATTCTTAAATAGCTTAAAGAGATTCCTTTGTTTTGTTCAAGAAAGGTATAAATGTTGCAGAATGCATCACTAGAATACACTTTCTTTCTTGTTCTGGCAAGTACCTTGTTCAATCCCCAACAAAATTTCTAACTTTCAGCATCTGTCTTTACCAACAAATAAAGTTATCGAGCTGCTCAGATGACAACAAATCTCCTTTCTCCCCCTGAAGAAATTTCATATATCAAAATCAGCTTGTTTTCCTCATTGCTTTATAAGGACTTGAAAAAGGATTATGTCAACCCTGAAAATTTCCTGAGGTTTCTATACAGTTTGACATTTGCCTGTCAATATGAAGAAAGATTATGCACAATTAAGAGTTATTTGTTCTAAACTGTTCTTCAAAATACACACTTACTGGCTCTTACAGCAATCTGACTGCTACATGTAAGCTTAGCATTTTTCTAACATGTTCACAAAATCTCCATCATGAATCCTCATTAACTCAAAGAAATAGAAGTTATAATTGTTACTATTCCCACTATGCAAAGAAATTAAAATTTCAGCTCAAGAAAGCACATAAGCAGCTACCAAGTGTTATACAAGTGTTGCGGTTCCTGTGAAAGCTAAAAGGTAGAATTTATTTCCTGGAGAAGATAAATAACACTTCATCAGCAGCAGCCTCTTGATGTCTGTTCCCTGGGGTTTTCATTTATTGATTTGTAATAAAAGCATCCCTACTAAAGATGTCCACCATGAGCTGTGCATCCTAATTCCCAGAGGTCATTTGCCTGTCCAAGGCAGTGCGGAGAGGAAAAGATCATTAATCAACTTCCAGCAACCCACTCCTATAGGAAAGACCAGCTTACAACTGCTCTTAGTTCTGAGGCTGACTATCTCCTTCAACACTTGTGGATGAGTTTTTACCTGCCTTCTTGAACAGAGATTTTATGATTTACCCATTATCACATGCTAAAGACATATGTGGAAGGTCCCAGCTACTTTAATCCTGTCCATCCTGCAGAGGTACAGCCAACTGAACCTCACTCTGCACCACAGGGAGGTTATTCAGCCAGGATAGATATCTTCCCTATCTCTGCTAGCAGATGCACTATCCATTTTTTCCCTTTCATGATACCAATGTAGTCACTGAATGGTAGCTCCTGATATATTGCAATGTAAATCAAAGCTATTTCTCCAATTAAAAGGTTTATGAAATATATAGCAATACTGTAGATACCTTAAATATTCCTTTTAAGTGGAAAATAACACTAATTATAATTTTACAATATCTTAAAAGAAATATCTTCAACTGAGGTCTTTTTGTGTGCTACCCAATGCTTTCAAATTTAAGATCTTCTACTATGTCTATGATTTTTTTTCCCGCCCAATGGTAAATGTGTCATGCATCACATGAACTCACAAGTTGGAATTTTAAAAGACACTCCAAATAATAAAATCCTTAGAAATTCACAGCTGTTAACTGACACACAGTTGATCCTGAAAACAATTCCTTTCATAAGAAAAGATAACGATCAGTGAAGTCCAGAGCAACACATGAACTTCACTTCTTTTTCAAGCTAACAGATTCCACGAAATCAGTGAAGTTTCTGCCTGTATTTCGTTACCACTTACAATTTTTCCCTCACAAAGTGAGCCATGAGACCTCATCCATTCATCAATTTGCCTCTTCTTACAAAAAATAAAAATTTTAATAAATACATTTTTACATTACAACAGTCATTCCAGCTTTCCACTCTCCTCCTAGCTTTTTCCACAGCAAACACATCAGCTCACCCAAAATTTGTATTTATTCTGAACAAATAACACTCTTTCTTAAGCAAGCACTGCACGAGTTTTTCTCAGCCTCCTACAATGTAGCCTGAATCTGTTGAAAACTCTCTGCCAGCTGGGTAACTAGCTTTTTTTTTTGAGGGGGAAAAAAAAAAAAGAATCAAGAGTAAGATGCGAACATATTTTGTTCATGCTCTTCATTATAAAGAGGATAGCAAGGAAAATTAATTTCAAACATATGGGTAACCATGTTTTTTTTTCCCCCCTCCTCACTCGGACTTCCCTTTAATGAATCTGTCACTTACTAGTACAAGGTAACTCAACACTTCATCCCTTAACAAAGAAATACTGAGATATTGCCTTAGGTTCATAAATAAATGTTTACATAAGAAACATTTAATGAAGTTCCTCTGAAAAGAGGAAATGCTGTAAAATTCTGATAAGAGGCTAAAAATGCAACTTTTCCAGCATGCTCAGTACATTTATTAATGATATTTTCAGTTCTTGCTGTTGGCAAGATCACAAGAACTGGGCGTACCAAAGTAGACTCAGACTATTGTGTCTCAGATTAACCTTTAATATCTGGCTTTCCGCTCATATATTCTCAGCTTCATCTCCAAATGGATTTTGTTTCAGAGTAACAAGACTCAAGTTGACAAACATCAAATGAAAGAAAACAGACACGCTTTTGAACTAAGCACTTTCTACATCAGTGAGATGGAAGTCAGCTCAATTCATCACCCACGTTTCTGCTCCATGGCTCCTCAATTTGTGATGATCTCTTGATCAAAAGAAGCTGGGTTTTCCTTATTGTAAACTAAGTCAACTACCTCCCAGTACTCAAGACATGTCTGCTTTCTAGCAATACTAGAAGGGCAATGCTACCATCTCATAGGATCCCAAATACTAATTCAGACAATTAATTATCTACTTTAATCTTGTAGTCAGTGCAGAATAAATACTTATACCAACAGAGTACACAGAGAACTGAACAGTCTATAGGTCTGCACTTGGTATAGTCACATACACAGGGCAGTGGTGAGCCAACAGCTCCACTCTAGTACTGGTTTAAACTCTCAGATATCACTCTCTGCTAGTGAAAATGATCACACAAAGTACAAACAGCAAACTACAGTGCTGACAGTGAATCTAGAATGAGTTCCCTGGACATTAGAGACCTGGGGATAAAAACCAGAAAAGGCCTGGCCTCCTTTTCCTTGTACTAAGAATGCTTTTCTCTTCCTTCTCAACTCCTCTGGCATTTACATCTGTGTTTAGGGCAGACTGCAGGCAAGAAAACTGTTGTGTAAGAGCTGGTTGAATGGTAAGGAGATAAAGATTGGATATGATGCACATGTGACACACGATGGGTAAGTTCTGAAACTACTGTCATATCTTCCAGCTGTTCACCTGGCTGACAGCTCCTAACTGTGTTCAACTACCAGAGACTATGAAAGCATGGAAAAGGGAAGACCACAGGCACACAGAAACAGACCCCCAAACAAGGATATGGTCAAAAATAGGGTTACATTAGATTGCTTTCTTTGAAAGTTGCTGTATGGATGAAAACCAAAGTAGCCCCAAAATACTAAAGCAATCAATATAAAAGGAAATCTAACACACAGAGTAACTATCTATCAGATAAAGTTGTATGGTCTCTACACACAGACACCCACTGAGATTTCTGTCAGAAACTTCATATACCATTCATGAACTGTCAGTACACTTCCTCATAGCAAACATATGGGATTCCAACAACAATAGCAATTTCCTATACAAGAGAGACAAAGCACACTTTACAGACAAACTGAGACCCAAACTACCATTTTCAGAGCTATGCATAGCTCTGAAGGGCCATAAAGGGCATAGCTCGAAGGCCATAGGAAAGGAAGGCACTGCAATCATATGGCAACCATTACTGAGTCCAGTAGCCATGTGCTGCCATCACTGGAGTTCGTCCAGCAGCATATCTGATAATGTATACATGCTGATAAACCAGCAGAAGGAATTTTATATGTTTTATTACACTGCATAACTTAAAACTGTATACAGAAGTACCTTCCAAAGCAATGACATTAGAAAGACAACCTACATGGCTGCATCTGAGCCAGGAGCAGCTTGCTCTGGCTCTAATTCACAGCAGCACAGCCTGCTCCGTCTGCTCCTCCTGACGCTGGTTCTCAGAGAGGCAAGATCCCACTCCGTATCGTAGCTTTCAGAGGGGCTGGGGTGATGAGGCAAAGATGTTGTTTGATTCTGACAGAACTAGTGTTTGCATATACACAAGCTGATGATGCACACTCAGAGCAGACAATAGGGTTCATGATACCAGTCACTGCAGTGATGAGAACATAACTGTAAAACACTTGGGAGGAATCCAAGCCAGAGGTGAGGAAAGGATTTTGGGGAAGATGTGGTCCTATTACTCCGTTACAGCAAGAAAGACTAGTGAACATTCAAACATTCCTTGTAAGAACAAGTTGGACAAATCCTGTTTTCTAAGTACACACATGGAATAAAATGTACTCCTTACATTGCTAAAACCAGCATTTGTGCCTAATGAGATTAAAGGGCGCAATGGATTGCTCCCACTTTTGCATGCCCTGTTGCACCTACATAAACATAGCTCAAGTTAGTAACCCATGAAGCACCACCACCACCAAGGTGCCTATGAACTACCATGACATCCAAACATAGAGCTCTGTGGGAAACACATCTACTAAGCATGAAATCCTGGCACTGCTGAAGACAGTGGGAGTTTTGCCACTGATTTTGAATGAGGAAGGATTTTATCCTCATCTTCTAATTGCAAAGGGGAAGTACTCAGTGAAATACAAAAGAAGGTAAATAAAGCTTTTACTTTGTTTATACAACACTTTACTTCTAAATATCATAAAGCTTACTCTAGACTAATTTATGCAAAATTTTAGAAGTTACAATCTCCAGATGAAGACATCCCTTAAAGAGACAACTACAGGAATAAAAAATAAAAATGGTGATCAAAACTACTATTACTTTTATAATTAGAATTATTGCTACAGATTTGACTATTTCTTAAGAGCATCTGCTTCTCATATGACATGACAGACTAAGAGTTGGTAACTAAAACATAGTATAATATATGTTTGCAATTAACATCTACAAGGGTTTACATTTAGCAGCTGTCAATGTTACTGACAACTGTAACAGAAATCAGAAAAACCAGAATTTTTGCTTGCCAGAAGGCCAGCTGGTGCTTAATTTTCATGCTATTGTTGTTGTTTGTTTATTTACTTTCAAAGTGTATTAAAAATAATTCGTAAGTCTTAATAAGTTTTATTTAAGGACATTCTTTGCATAGTAAAGAGGAACTTTTTAGCAGGCAACTACTCAAAAATACATATTTTAAAGAACCATTGTACTATCTTCAATCTCTGATGCAATTCATTGTTTTTCAGCTTTGGTGAAGCTAGATTGCAGAGAGGTAAAAATCTAGTGCACTATCTATTCTGCAGTACTCCAAACTACTTTTCAAAAATAATAATAAAAATAATCTGGAGCTCAGTAGTTTCTTAACCTAAATATTATCAGAAAAAAACCTCAATTGCTTCAACCTAAAAATATGGTAACAAACTGATACTGTCAAAGTAGTGTCAGCATTTCCTTTTTGAAATCATATTTACATGGACTTATAAGTTGAAATATGGCTAAACTAATAAGCTTTACCCTGAATGGAGCTGCAGCAGTTGTCAAGACTTGTTCATAACAGTATGTCTTAAAGTGAAAGAGATAGACCAGTCTAGAGGAACAATACTACTTTATTGGATTAAAGACGCTCTTTGTCTATCTATCTGATTCACCTATGTGCCTACAACTGCAGTGGCCAATACCAAGGCTGCATACAAGTTAAAGTTCAGTGCCAATAAATGACCTACCAGGCTACCATGTTTGAAGAGTCAGATATACTGGCTTACTGGCAGATGCTTGGACAAGGGAAGTCTCCTCATTAGAGAATGGCAGTCCATTAGTACGATTAAGATTAATAATCTGCAATTCCTCAGATCAAAGTAAATGAACTGTAGAAGTCATAAGGAATCTGCTGTGCTCTGCTAGCCCCCCTCCCCAGGCAGCAGATCTCCTGATCTTGCTTTCAAGAGCCTCACCTGCTTGAAGTGCTTCATTAGAAGTTTATAGGGGGAACAAGATCAAGTTTTTAAGCTTATCTGATTGGACAGAAGTCAAACACTTCTCAGTCCTTCCTGGTCTTCATATTCAAATGCATGCCAAAAATCTTTCCAAGAACAGAAAATTACAACAGAAGGACTAAAAAGTTTGATTGATCAAGTGATGCTCCCTCATTCCTATTCATCACTGAGATGTTTCTTAGAGCATGTAACTTTTTTCCATTTCCACACCTGTTCACATAATAAGAAAATACACAAGAAGACTACAGGCATTATCCTTCTTATGTACTCTCCAGCAACTTCTGCAGGAGAAGGGAACAGAGAACAACTCTCTCTGTTTCCATTAACTATCTATGTTGCCTTCAGACACATATTATACAGACCTCATGAAAAAGAGAAGGATGAATGATCATGTCATGGAAACTAAACTAAGCACATCACATTTCTGGTCTAAAGGATCTAACGAGTTGAGAACTACTGAGTTACTGTAACACTTTGAGGATGCCTTACTTGAAGATAGATAAAAAAAAAATCACACCACACACAAAACAAAACCAAATAAATAAGTGCTCTACCTCAGTGATGGGCTTTCCCAGAACAGAGGGAGATATCCCACCTCAGGCATATCAGACAGCTTTGTGTGTAGAAAGAATGGCCAGGGGTGGCATCTTAAAAGATGTTCCAGCTTTTTTATTTCCTTTCACTTTTTTTTCCTTCATATTATAAACTTACTGTTATCTAAAACTTTACTTCACAAAGGATTACGTTTGCAAAATACGTCTTGCAGCATCTTTTAAGCCTTAGTAATCCTTAAATTATAGTCTTTAATATTGCGATTATGCACTAGTTAAATAAATAGAGCCTGAAGAGATTTTCTGCTTCTTTACACATCTTTTCCCAAAAGTGTATTTATCTTAACAGGGTTGGTTTGTTGTTGCCTTTTTTTTGTTTGGTTGGGTTTTTTGCCTTGTGCAACCTATTTTTATTATATTTCTGACATTTCTCAACAGTTTTTTTTGCATAACTTATCAATGAGCTAGAGTGTAAGACACAGGTGTGACATCTATTATAAGGTAATAATGTGCCTGCAGTACAGTGGGCCAAAAGAACTTGTCACCTTAGGTTGCAGTTGTTTCCTATTTGACATGAATGCATCCTGGATATTGTGACTACAAAATCTCAAGTTTTCTTGCCATCTGGCAAACAGCTGTTTGATGGGTGCATGTGTTGTTCTTTAAGAGTATGTTAGACAATAGTATAAGGTCTCTTAGACATGGTTCATTATATTGTTAAGATTTAAGAACACTTCTTTCCATGGGTTTAGTTCTTTCCCATCAGACCTTTATATATATTTTCCGGAAACTACACTGCTTGTAGAGACAATAATTATAAGAAGGTAGTGGAGTTTGTGATTGCTTTCCCCACACTTATTATTTGACAAAATCCTTAAGAGCAAGAAGTTGAGATTTTTTATTTTTTTTTTAATTCTGTTCTGCAGATTATTCATGTTTAATCTTGGACATCTACTACCTTCAGCAGATGTACTTGCAAGAGGAAAGAGTTTAAAGGAAAACAAAAGTCACCTCAGCATTCCTTCTGTGTTCAAGCCTTATTGCATCAAAAGAATTAGGATTTTCAAAGCATACAGACCCTTCATTTATTACACAGACTGTCATGCATAGGAGCAAAACTGAGCTGCCACCTGAAGACCCTCTCACACATCGTGTCTTCATGCCACTAAACAGAAACAGCTCAGTTCCCAAAGAAATACTTGAGACAAAAAACAAATACTACTGAAATAGCTAAATGACAAGATGACATGAAAAAGTCTTGGGATAATCTAAATTTCAGACCACATTCTTAGAATATTTGGAAATGATAAATTTCTTTAATTCTGTCATCAAATGCCTTTTTATTTCAGAAAACAAAGGAGAAAAAAGGCCCCATGGAAGCAACCTTACTTACTAAAAGACTTACTTTTTCCACAGATTTCCTCCGCCATTTCATAGAAAGCTTGCACAAAACTGAATGCAGACTGTGTAATTTAGTACTCTAACAAGCTTTGTAATACAATCTACTATGCATTCCAATTCTCTCCTGGATTTATATAATCTTCACCTAATCTTTAAAAGGGAAAATAGCAAATATTCAATTTTAATCTTAGTATATTGTCATTCTGTACAGGTACATACAGTTTATACAAGACTAAAATGAAACAAACCCTCACACATACTTAGGAGATACTTTGAGTTTAGTGTCTTTAGTGTTTCATGCATGTTTTTATTAAAAAAATACTTTCCTCTTATTTTTTTGCATCTTTTCCTGTGTTGCACAATCAAAGGGTGCTGGACTGAAAAGAAAAGAAAACAAACCAAAAAATAAATTTGCCCAGAAATTTCAGGACTGACATGAGATGCAATAGAGATGCAATGAGAGCATCTTTGCACTGTGGAGAGCATAGCACTTGCAGCTGGGGACAAGCAACTGCTCAGTTTGCATTCTGCACCATTGTCCCACTGATTCACTAGGCAGAGCTGGGCAAATCTCTTACATCTGATGTCCCACAGAAGGGATAGTCCAAGGTTAAGGTACTACTTTCTGTTCTTCAGAGAACAGCAGGAAGAAATGTCAGACTGGGTGCAAGGTACTTGAACATTACAATTAAAGATTCAAGTACCTTAGCAAAACTCATGCAGTGTCTCAGTAGCTTATGGTCAACATCAGCATCCCTCACACAAATGGTTTGAAGGTTAATTAGTTGATATATGGACAGTGCTTCTTAAACTAACAATACTTTCGGTAATTTTGTAGTCTGTTGCAGTGATCTGTATAGGCACCAGAAATTGAACATCTTAGCACACAAAGAGAAATTCAATATCTCCATCCTGTTCAAAATCCTGGTTTTAGACCTTTCTTCTCTTTGGATCTACACTAGAAGGTAGAAAATCGTAAAACCTTCCAACAGAAGAAAAACTCCCAGTAATTCAGTTCAGAGAAAGGTTTTAACTGTCTGACATTAATCAGTAACTGCCTAAGCTGTTGATGTATTTCATAGCATGTAGAAATATTTGTGTGTTAAATCAGAATTTACACGCAAATTTGACCCAGGCATTCATGCATTTTCTTTCTAGCCTGGCAATATAAAAGTAATTTCTACTTCATGGCAAAAGGAACATTGCATTCAGGGCATTAATTGCGTATAATGGTATATTAGTTATTAAACTATAACTATATTATTACAACTATTAGTTATAAAAGGGACATTTCTTGCATGGAAAATCTGAAGTTACTCCCCTGTTAGCAACTAAAGCATCAAAGTTCATAAAGTATGAACCATTATTGAAAATATTGAGCATGGCATTTTTGGTGTAACTATTAAAATACTTTAATTTGCATATAATTTCATTTTCAGTTCACTATCTTAATAGCATTCAAATTCCACAGGCAACTGCAAATACATTCACAGACTCCAATGCACAATAATGAGGACAGGATTTCTTGACTGCTCTTAACTACTGTCACATGATACATGTCAGTTTGCAAGCAGCATCAGATCACTTTATCTTCCACTACTTTGCTGTGTTTCATGAAAAAAAAAAAAAAAAAAAATGAGGAAAGTAGCCTGGTTTCATTTCCCTGCCTCAGATGTGAGCTAAGTTGGGCTTTTACCACATGTCCGTGAATAGTTCCCAAAAAATACAGAAAAACAGACTATAACAAACCCCAGAAATGCGATTTGGTTCAGTAATCATGCAAATTACATGGAATTTAAAAAAAAAAAAAGAAGTGCAAGCTCAGTTACTGATGGCAGACTGAGGCCATAAAAAAACAAGAAAGCATCTCTATTAAAGTTTTATGGGAGTGTTTTGACTTTGGATTTCAGTATCCCACAGAAAACCAGCTAAATTACAGTGCTGCAATTAGCACACATCTCTTTTGCTGAAATCCTCCCTTGCCTCAAGAAGGTCTACAGGTATGACTTGGTGTGTCTCTGCTTATTTCACAGGATGTTGGCCAAGATGCAGAGAAGCCAAAGAGGAGGTACACTCCCCAGTCATCCCAGGCTTTTGTCTATGCATGTGCCCTGCTAAAGAGACCACAGATGGGGTTGCATGGGACACTTATCATGATGCTGGCTTCTCTTAAATTACATTTCTTTCTGCATAGTTGCTCTGAATAATATGGTTAAGTACTTCATGAGCCCCCTGCTTCCTCCAGACTTTGTCTCCCAGTCCCCCCTGATTCGTGGGAGCAATATCACAGATACATCAAATTTCTAAATAATTATACCAATGACTATACAAGCTTCTGAGCTTTAAAAACTGCTATTTAGTGACAACAATGTACTAAACCAGCAAAACAGTTTAGGGGATAATGGGCTTCACCGAGGATGTCCCAAGGAAGGTCCTACACACCCAACTCTGCCACACATCCCATGGCAAGGCTGGGAAGGAAATCGAGTATGCTCTAGCATATCTTGTGGATGTTTACAGACACTTGCATACTGCTGTAACAAATAGTGCAAAAACCAGAGAAGTAAAGAGAAAAAGAGCAAGAGGTGCTATATCACGTACAAGAGGTCTCACAACAAGCCAATGGAAGAAAACAAAACCACACCTCTGAGCATGCCACCTGCCCTACATTTCCTGACTTTTCTTATGCCTTTCATTTTAAAAATAAATCAACTCATACTATTTTAGTGAAGCAGAAGGATTACAACAGAAGAAAGCGTCATGCTAATATTTTGAGGTTTCTATGAAATACATCATTAAATGATGACAGTAATTTATTCAGCACAGCTCCCTTCCACTCTACATTTTAGATGCATATATTTTGTCCATAGACAAAGGAGGCTGCATTTGTGGACTCACCGTGGATTCAATTTTTCCTTGCATACTGTACATCTGTTGCACATGCCTGCAAAGCCCCCACTAGCTTTTCAACACCCAGAGCACACTGACATACTGAGTGACAACATGTGAAAGATTTCCACTGAACTTGTGCATTAAAAAAATCCCCAACCTGAGGATTTTTTTTCCTCTCCAAAACATATCTGCAAGATTTATTTAATACAAGTCAGTTGTTAATTTCAAAGTTATTTTTTAGTACCATACCTCTCCTATGACATTCAGATCAAATTACACACTTCAAGTAATTTTTCACCAAGATTTTTTCACCAAGTTTTTTTTTTCTTTTTTGAATGCTCTTAATACAGCCTAATCCTACAATTCACTCAATTTACCAGCTCCTAATTGCTATGTACAACACAAATCCTGTTGTTGGCATGTAGAACTTGGTTCATATGAAAAAATTCTATCAAACATTTTTGTAATAATGTAATATGGAAGCAAAAATAAGAGTATCTTTGAAGTTCCATAGACTGAAGTATCTACCTATGTTGGGAAACTCAACATTTTCTAAATAATATTCCAAGAGAAGAAACAGATGGAGGCAATAATTTCTACCATTTAGAGGAAAGTATGGGTGAAACAACTGAATATAAAGTCAGCTAGGCACACAGCTTCCCTAAGTATTTTCTCTATGAAGAAGCTTGGTCTTCTGGACAGGGCTTGACTATAAAGACAAGAACAGGTAACTCTGTTTCAGAGTCTTTCTGTGTGGCTTTTGGGTGATTACAAGCAAAATCTGATTATTCACATGAAAATAAGAATGATGGCACTTCCTTTCCTCCCACATTTATTGTCACTGAGCTGTTTAGACAGCAAACTACTGAAGGCGTCTTCCTTGGCATTCTAACAGAAGGAATAGCAACATAGTAATCACTTAAAATTAATGAGAATTTAAAAAATAAAATGAAAAATAATCTACACACATGAATATACATCTATATGTCCACATAAGCACACACGAAACAGATAACAAAACTTAAATTAGTTCATAAGCATACTACCTGTCAGAGTTTCAGGTAGATTTTACAATGAAGTGCCTTGTTCAGGACTGCATATATTTCCCTCTCCATACATAATTAAAGTTATTCCCATTTTACATCTCATAAATATTCACTGATGCAAGAGGGAAAATAGAACACTCTCCTCCCAAGATGCTGATGGGACCAAGCAGAACCTCATCAGGGATCCCTTCAAAGATCAAGTTCTCATGTCCAGAGAAACAAATTTAAATGATCTTACGTGGGACTACTGTTAGCAATTGCACTTCTGAATTATGTATGATTCTTGACTGCTCATAAAATGAGCAAACTACAGAGAGTTTCCATTAGTACATTTCAATTATTGTAGCCCTTAGTCCTTGTTTGTTACAGTTCATTTTCATTTTTAGAACATCCTGTCACATTTGCTATCAGCAATGATGTTGTGTTCAAAAAAAGGCTTATTAGACACCTTATGCATTCTCTCTGTGCTGGCCCAAAGTATACAAATATAACCTTAAATTCTAGGAAATTCTGCAACTTTTTCTCACACAGAAACCATAATAAGTACCAGTGGTCTTCTGTGCTTGTAGGAGTAAGTTTTGCCTGAAAACTAAGTCTGAATTTAATCCAATTTCTGAAACTTATGAAGCATTAATGTCACTTGATCTTTGTAGGAGTTTAAAACACACACATTACCTGCAAAATATAGCAAGACATATGTTAACTATAGCCTCATTTTGACCACCTGTCCAAAATCTTAACGCAAAATATGTCAGAAAGTAAACTACTACAGGTCATAAAAATAATTACAAAATAGCATTTGCTTTATGTCAGTACAAGCATTTGGGAGACTCACGCTAGCTTTAGTAAAAGTGATATTAATCAACAGAATACAGCTGAATCCTCTGCTGGAGTCAGAGAGTCATGCTAATAAAGGAGAATTTCTTCCTCAGTCCATCTGCCAGAACCAGGAAAGTCATTAATCCTCTCTTCTTTGGGTTATTAACTGTCAGAATTAGTTTCTGCCCTAGAAAATTGTAGGATGCTGTTTCTGATAGGCACGTGCCTCACCTGTCTGGAGAGGGATATCCATCTCACTAGAGGTGGCTGGCAGCTAAGCAGCCAGCAGGACTCATTGAGCTTCCAAAGGGACTTGGGTTGGGTACTGTCTTACGTCACATCAAGGCCTTGCTTCTGAAGCAAGCCTCCCTCTTCCCTCTTTGCCCAAAATGTGAACCAAAGCATGGTGTCTAAAGCATTCATGAACTGGTTTATCTTTGTAACAAAGCTAAACTGGCCTCCAGAAGCACTACCAGTGGACATTCAGTTTACTGAACCAGACTAATGCTAGCCTGAAGGAAAATCTGCTGAAATATGTGCAATGTTGGTTTAGGTCCCCTGCACCAACCATTCTTTTCTATAAATCTGCCTTTCTTGAGCTGCACTACTTGCTAATGCAGATGTAGCCGATACATCAAACAGGTACTACATGCGAGGATTGAACACACCTCCACTCTGACAAAATACACACCAGTTTGCACTCAATGAGGAGTGTAAATCTGCAATCTAAATCAAAACTGCCACTACAATGTTAACTTGGACAAGGTCACATGCCTGGGAATCAGGGAATTCCTACTAAATCTGTCAGCACCAGTGACCTTGCAGAGACAGAGGTGAATCAGATCCTGTTGGGTCTCACCACTGCATATATCACGAAACATACTATCTCCTGCAACCTGACACTAACTTCAGCTTAGCTGATTTTCTATTCCACACCATTTCCTCCTGAGGTTTCTCATCAATAAATAAAGAGACATGCTGCTACCACAGCTGCTCTGCACCTACCTAACCCCTTATTAGCTTACAGGTGCACACACACAACCTCCCGCTCCCCAAAAACACACCACTGTAAGAGCAACACTGATAGAACAAAGATACTTTCAGTGTGTCCAAGCATTGGCTGTTTGCATGTTAATAGTAAGAAATCTCTTAGCACTGCCATCATAAACCTCCGTTTCAAATGCTGATCCATACAAATTTAGAACTACAATAAAACATTTAACTTCCCAGATTATAAAAATAGCTCAGGTTTTAAAGTTGTCAGATAAGTGAAAAGAAAAGCATGAATTAATGGGTGCAGAGAAAGCTAGAGAAGTATCCATGTTCAGTGAAAAACTGTTAGATCCTGCTCAAGTTAGAAGTTCATTAGATAAAATAGTAAAAAACTCTGAGAGCAGCCTGAAATGCCATTAGAGAACGTGCACAAGGAATGTGTGAGAATTTGGATTATTTGTCTGAGTAAGATGGAAGGAAAACTTGAGCCATTGTCTGTGGTATGTTGGGTGACTGCCTAACTCTGAATCTGATACTGTTTGACAAGAGAAGCATCTACTCCTTCACTCTCACCAATGATAATCAGCACCTCTATCTGTGCAACAATCATTGCAGCTGTTGACAAAACCTGCAAATTCCCAAGAAAAATTTTGACTTCAGCAAGTCAGCACAGAAACCCTAATGAGGAAATTCTAGAACAACTTGCATTTCAGCTCCCTTCCTTCTGCTTGGTCTAACAAAAACTGTTAGAAACGTAATGTATAAAAGAGCACCTGCATTTTAGCAAAGGAAGGCAGGCTACAGTGAGTTGTGTGCCAGACCAAGTTATTTTAGAACAGTTTGTTGGCCATTTATGCTTTGACTTCAACTTTCAGCCAAGAAAGAAAGCTCATGGCATGAAAATAAATACATGGAAAACAATCTGACATACACAGGTTGCATACCTTAAAACACCAGCTTTAAATTTCTTAGTGCCTCATTCAGGTAAGTTTGAAGTACACCAGCGTTTCAAGCCAGCTCCAAATCACCAGGAACACTCAAGTTTTCAAAACCATAAATAAGATAGCTCACTTCCACTAAAAATAAGGCTCAACACAAATAGAGATGGAGTAAATCAGAAGCATTAATCAATCACTTAACCAATAAGACATACAGCTACAGAGGTCCTTCAGCTCTGGCCAGATCATTACCCACTTCTACTTTCACTCGAATTTATTCCTTCCTTCTATGGATAGTCTCTCTCATTTGCCATATCACTGTACTTCACATGGAAGCCAAGCATAGGCCTTCTCCTCTTCATTTTTTCCTAAACATCACCTGATGTTTCTCCTAATTGTTCACTTAGCATGTAGCTCTTTCCAAAATATTTCATATGGCCTTCAAATGTTTATTCACAAAGCACTTCTGCTATAATGCCCACAAGAGTCATCTCATCTGGGTTGACCATACAGCAGTCTAGTACAAATAACTGGTACTAGATTCATTTATTCATAGACTTAATAAAGCTGTACACTTCTGTTAGTTTACATACTCTCATTTTTGTTAATACTGTCATTCATTTATTTCATGTTATACACAGTTATAGGCTACTGCTTCAAGTCATATAATTCAAATTATAACTTTCAAAATACTTAAGTTATTCAAAAAGAGTGATTTAGGCTCTCATGATCACAAATCTCTTCAATATCAACAGCCCCTAGAATAATAAAAGCAAGTTTTTTAAAGATGAATAAATAAAGCTAAGTCATTGAAAGTTAATTAACGTTTGACAACTTCCTAGCCTTTGCATCCCTGAAAAACTTTGGGAAAGAGAATATAACCTCCTCAGCCATTCAAGAGGCTTTATGTAAAAAAGGATGCTTTATCTCTATGTTTAGTTTAATTCTGTATATTTATAACCTTTTCATAAAACATGATTGCAGTCTTGGTCTTTTTACAACTGATATTAATTAGAATTACTAATGAATGAATCATTCCTCTACATGAAAGCACTTTGGCTTTGCAATTGATAACTGCTGGAGCTTGTTTATTTATTTTGGTATTGGTTTGGGGGGCTTTTTTCCAATAATGATTGTGGGGAAACACAAATTGTTTTAGGAGTTGATGATGATTTCTAAAGATCCTAACAGAAATAGATTTCAGACTCAATAATAGAGATGGAAATAAAGTGAGAATGGTGTGTCATGCTTTATTACTTGACCAAGTGTGCCCATTTCATCAAGGGTTGACTAAAAATGCTTACTTATGCAAATAGACCACTCAGAATATGAGCTGACTTCAGCAAGTGCTCATATGTAATGTTTACTTATGCCTACATATAATAAGAATTTTGTTCTACAAAATTAATGATTACAAAATCAGTTTATTTATGTATCAATTTATCTTCAATACATTACCATAGCTGTTATGTGTTATGAGTTAAAACTGCATAGTAATTTTGCACATCTCAGTCAGAATTCTATTCATAATTACTAGGGCAGGATGAAAATACAAAACCATTTTATTTCCTTTTTTTTTTTTAATTATTATTTTTTTTTATCTTGACAAATTCTTTTAGTTAAAGCACTGAAATTTAATATTATAATTCACAGCTGCAGTTATAATGACTAGAGAAAGAGGAAACTAACTAAGAGATAGGCTCTCTACTGCTGAATGCTGCTAATAATCCCACTGTTTCTCATTTTTACAACTGTGTATTTTATGAATGATAATCTGCTCATTACATATTGCTATAAATATTTTGTTTTAGCAACAGAAATAGGCATCAATAAAATATACATTCTAGAAGCTTTTCTGCTAATACTTAAGAGTCTACTAATGTGTATGATAGCAATATTTTCATTGGACGCCCACACTGGAAAACTATAGGAACTATAATTTTTAGCTGGAAGGAGTTCATACATAACTTAGATACTTTCTGCAGTTGCAAACCAGTTTCATTAGTTGCCTGAAATCATTCTAAAACTGCCTCATTAATTCCCCCCCGCAATGTACAATAGAGACTTCCAAGATAGTAATATTCCTATGACTTACTTTGTCTTGACCCAGCAAAACTGTCAATTTTGCATCTGGCAGCTAGTCATAGCACTGTATACTTTTACCTTCATTCAAGCTATTACAATCACAGGTGGATATAGTTCAAGGTACTTAAGAACGGAGGACAAGCTATAAAACACACTGAATTTTAAAAGCTATTTTAACCTACTTCAAACTACTTTCTTTTCAGCTTCATATATCTCAAATCTGTTATTTTGATAATTCAAGTGGTGCCAGAGACTTTTAATCACCTCTTCAATGGCCTGAGACTGATGCCATTCCTTCCTCCTGGCAAAATAAACTTTTATTAACCATTCTTTGAATGACAACTTCTAGTCCTAAGTTCAATATCACAAACTTTGGAAAGCTGGGCTTAGATTTCACCAGGTTTCTTCTTTTTTTGCTTCATACACACTACAGTGATTGCTGGCTTGGGCCACTTGTAAATCAATTTTCAAAACTACCTGGTACCTTGGTACAAGATGAGCTAAGTATGGTCCTCCAAGGTAATTAGGAAAGATGCAGCATAGCTGATGGGTCAGAACTATTTTATGCAGATGAATTTGGGTAATAAACTAGCTTAAAATTGTTGCTAAGCTTTGCAAAATCAACGTAAAATAACAGTCAAATGCAAAATGTGCTGTGGGATTTCTGCTCTAATTAGCATGCTGCTTTATTAGAGGAATATTTGGTGTCCAAAAATTATGATTTTCCAACACTAAAAAGAAGAAAACAAGATCTGCTGTTGACTTATCATTTCTATTTCATGGGAATCTTCAACAGGTTGTTCTGCAAGCATAATTAACTGAGCCATTTTCTTACTGATTCTTCTCTGATGTTCCTCTCTCTCCCTTGTCAGCATTCCCCTATGAAACCCCACATGGCTTCTCAGAACATTTAGTTTTCCTGTTTCTCCTATTGTCTTCTTCTGTTCTGCCACGTCAATAAAAGACAGTAAATGTCTTCCCTAGATTGAAGTTACGCACAAGCTGGAAAGATGGCCAAAATGTTCGAATGCTGATTGACCATTCAGCTACTACCAAGCAGAATAGATAATGTCTGAGTTTTTCTTAGCTTTCTCCCAGTGGGAGATTAACAGGTTTAACAGCTCCATTACTGAGCTGCTGATTTTCACCAAAATAAAAAAAGAAAGAAGGGGGGGGGGAAGAGACAAAAAGTTTAGTACTTTTGATACCTTATGCTTCTACTAAAACAGGGTTCAAATGCTGTTAGAGGAAAATAAGACTGATCAACCGATGGACATAATGATTACAGAAAACTCTTTTCTTTGGAAATCAAACTATTTTCCTTGAAAATCAAAAGCCTCCAACAGCCCTAATGTGCCTTTTGAACTACCACAATAACAAAAGGCCATTTCTGGATAAGATATCACCTCCCTCAAACTAGAAAATAAGGGGAAAATAATAGAAGCCTTACTGCTAGAGGCATAAGCAAACATTACACTACTTCATCTTTTTCATTTACTATCCAGGTATAGCTGTATTTTATCTTGGCCAAGAGAGAACTGTCATGGTTATCAGGATGCATTGTGCTGGTCATCTTCTGCCCAGCCCTACATCTTGCCCAAGGCTCAGCACTGACAGACAAACACACAAGCATAGGCTTGTTCCAGAAATTAATTTAAAGTAATAAATAATAATAAAAGGTTACTACCTTAGAGACTTTAAAATGAATAATAAAACTGTTATGTTACTGACTTTATGTGGAAAGGTTAGCATTTCTGCTTGGGGTCTGTCTTATAAATCAAGCAAAATAATAACCCTTCTGTCATACTTTGCATTAACATCTGATGGACAAAATAGTCCTCCTGAGCATTAGTTTCTTATATACAAGGGTAACAGCCCAGAAAGATTTCCGAGTGCGTGTAGCACTGCAAGGTACTACATACAAACATATGTGTATAAATGGGAGGGACCACAGATCAAGCTCTGATACTGAAAAAAGAAGAATCTACCCCAAAAAAATAAACTCAAAGACATTCTTAGGTTTACGTATTTCCCGAGTGAAATCAGCATGACTGCTCAAAATTCAGAAGGCAATGCTAAGCACTTTCTTTGCAAGAACAAAGTTTAGGGTGGATCACTGAGGAAAACCATACGTATGAGTGCAAGAGTAATATTAGTTTCCCATTTATGACTCCACTTGAGCAGTTACTCTAAAACCATGCAACAGCAATAAAGGACAAAAATCCCTTCCTAATAACAACGATGTATTTCTCCTATCAGTAACAATATTTTGGTTTAATGTTTTGCAACTTTTATTCTTATTAAAGGTGCTTTTAAAAAAAGTACTTCCAAAGAACAGCAGCGTTTCCAGCAAATCCAAAATGCAAGCTTTTAATACTTGACCATTTAAATGCAGCTACAAATTATCATGGAACAGTTCAAAAGTCTAAGAAAATTTGGCAAGTGGATCTACTTCTTTTTTTTAACAGCTGAAGTCAAAAAAATTTCCTGGGTCTTCCAGGTAGCTCACACGTAGGATGGAATTTTACCGTGTTGTTTACTGTCCATTTATTTATTTTTACAAGAATGATTGATATACACCTTTTTTTGGTAGCAGCCTGGCTGAATTAAAAACAAACAATATCACTTTCGGGCCATTAATGCTGATCAAGTCAATAAATTATATATTGAGAAAGAAAAGCACACCAATGTTTTCAATTTAGGAACTTCCAGAAAGAAACTTTCATTAAAAATTTAAGTTGCCAGTTCTTGCTTTCTGTTTGGGTTTATATCAGATGCAGAATGTTCTTTCTAAGGAAACACATGAAAGAATTCAAGATCAGTGCTTAAGTCTCTATGGCATGGCACTTACTCCACACTTTGCAAAACAGAAGTCTCCTTTTTCCTATCACCAGTGCAGCAGAGAGCCCCCAAACAAGGCATGAGTACCATATTTGCTGATCTTAAGAAGAGCTGAGTGCAGCATTAATTTTTCACTTCTTGGAAGCCCTACCCTGTGCCCATAGCTATTTCAAATAATCAGTAGATGTCAAGATAGAAAAAGTAGTTCTGAGGGAGGGATATGGAGGGAAGTTAATTCAGAGCTCTCTCTTTGAACGTATAGACCAAATGACTAGTTTGGATTTATATTTTTGTTGTTGTTGTTAATTTCTGAATGGCATTTTATTCCCCAAATAAAATAAAGATAAAATTAATTATTTTTCTTCCTCTTAAAGAACATTGTTACACATCCTTATGATTGATCCTGCAGTAGAATCTCTTGGTGATCTCACCAATATACAAAATATTTAGTCTTCATTAATGTCTTGGGGAAAAAAACCAAAACAATCTTTTAGGAATAGGGCTTCACAGAGTTTTGATGGCAAGCACAACAGGGATATGTCACGAGTGATGTAGTACCTGAAGGATAAAATAATAGAGACGGCATCTTGACAAAATAAACAAGTAACCATGAAAGTTACTATAGAAATATAGGAGAAGGGAACTATTGGTAGCTACGTCTTAAACATCCTCAGTATGTAAAATTTAAGGAGAGAAAAGAAAAAAAAAAATTACAATGGACATAACTTTCAACTATGACAAAACACAGCAATAAAAGTATTTTCTTTTCTTACTCTACGTTATGTGTTCTGGACAACAGCATAACTCACATTCAACATCCTTCCTATAGACTTAAATGAAATCATAGTGCTTATGGGGACATTTCAAGATTGTATGTGTGTTTTTTAAGTTCACATCCTGTGTCACTGGTACACTCCCAAAGATCAGAACAGTCAGGGGAGGCAGCTTTCTGGGGATGAGTCCTCCTTTCCTTAATGCAGCACACTGGATCCCACAGATATTTCACACCGGTGAACACACACACCACTGCTCCCTGAAAGAGATGGAGTAGATCCATGCTGCTCGGCTCACAAACACAGGACTCTCAAAGGAGTACATGTAGCTGGGGATCCACCACTTCATGCATGCTCATTTAAACCTCTCCAATTCCCACAAAAACCCTGATGGAGCAGAGCCTCCAGCACATACAGATATAAGGTTCTCAAACCCTCCCTTTACACCATATTCATACTAGACCTTACCAATTCCTTCTGACTTAAGAACACCCATTACAGGACCAAGAAAGGACAACAAGGGACAAAATATGACCCATCTTTTACATAGGCTGGCACTTATGTTTATGTTTGTTCTGACCCAGAGACATTTTCAGTTTACGGAAAGGACATTTTCATAATTCATTTCCTCCCCCAGCCCTTCCCTCCCTCTCCCCCCCCAGTACTACCAGCCCCATAATTTTCATAATATGATTGACAGATACAACTGGTTGGATAGTCTAAAGTTTATGGATTTGTAACAAAATTACTTCAACAAAAAAAAAAAAAAAAAAAAAAAAAAAAAAATTCCAAATCAGATATTTCCC
>JAAGNO010005814.1:0-12318 GCA_033439905.1 Ceryle rudis | reverse complement strand
AAATTTTTCTTAAAAAAAAAAAAAGGGAACAGGGCAATGACACAACACTGAAGAATCTTCTTTGGCTTGCTATTTTCACTTAACACTAGCTTTAGTATCTAAAATCAAGGAGTTGCATGTTGGCCAGGTGATCCTCTGGATTACCTACAACTAATGGTAGAACTGGGGTTTTTTTTTTTGTTTTGATGAAAAAAAAAATTGTCATGTGGCAGGTCCACAATTAGAAGTAGAAATGTTTACATTTCTTAAAATCTTGAAATGCACATGCACACAAGCTCTGAATAACAAGTTTCTATTATGCACTGAGTACATGCTGCATTAGAAATGTCTTGGAAATTAGAAAAAAATATAATAAAGCAAATTCATTGACACAGTCTCCATCAGAAGAATATACTGAATTGTCAAGAATCAAATTTAATACCAGCTGTTAAAGGACTCCTCAGTTGCAACCCATACTTACATATTTTCTATTACTTGGAGGATTTGAGGTGAGGAAAAAGTGACCAAAATGTTCTGCACAAACAGCAAGGCAAGTTTTATCCATTTACACTTATGTCATTACAAATACTCTCTCAATTGCATGATAGCAAACAGACACCAAACCCAACAACATAGCTATAAATCTAATTTTAGAGCTTTAAAATACTTACAGCAGGAATTCATTATGAACAGGAAATAAAATGGCTTTTTAAAGTATATTTATACTTAAGCCATTAAAAAACCTTTTTAAACATCTTTCACATACGTACTAATGCTTCTAATGCATTATTTTTTGGTTAGAATTACTAACTCCTTTGAAAATTTTATAACAAGTGATTGATAAAGAGAATCATGATGTTGCCTATGTTCTCCTAGGGGTGTTAATAAATCAAGTAAATACGATAAAGAATCTAGATTTAAAGTATCTCAGGTCGTTGGAATTGGTAATAAAAAATGAGTAGACCTCTTTTACAGCTAGGGAAATGCCCACTACAATATACAAGAGAGTGTCTCACCTAATTGCTCTGTCTTTTCCATCACTACAGCACTTTATCATCATGTCTCTTGTCCATATCTCCAGTCATTCAATTGTGCTAAGGAGATGTAATAAATTAAAAGGTATTAAGGGATATAGGAAAAGGTTTTGACCTTTGGAAACATACAGTGGGTTCTAGGAAGTACCACTATGCTATGTTTCATGTTAAAAGCTGGTGGACAGTGACCTCTTTCTTTTAATATATCCCTAATGTTTTGCAACTGTTTGCAGTGCTTTCCAAGTTCCTTGCCTCCTTCACTTCTAAAAAATTCTAGAAACAACAGAAAGGATTTTTTTTAATTTACTTTAACAAGATACAAAGTAAATATGGAATTTTGACTGAAAATGTTTCAGCCAACTTCCAAAAGCAAGTCATTGCTATATGGAACCTGAATTTAGCAACAAAAAGTAACATCAATCAGAACTATAATGATCATAAAATAAATAGGGCCATTTTTCCATAAATATATATATGATTTTTTTTCCTTAAGATTGGCTAGGAAAAAAATACCTTTTTTTTTTTTTTTTTAAATAAAAGAAACTTTTGAAAACTACCTCCTTCCTGATGTACAACAACAAAAATTTTACCTTTTTAGAAACACAGAATGGAACAAAGATTCAAACAACAATGCAAGTCAAAAGCTGACAAGTCAGAAGTCCTCAAGATAATGTGGAAGCCTGGATCAGGAAAGGATTTAAATCTGGGTTTCTCCCAGTCCCACTGAAGTCAGCAGCAATTAATAAGCAGTGCCAAGGAATGACTTCTTTTGCCTTTGCTTGTATATTCTATCCCAATACTAAAAATTTTCCACATTCCAGTTTCCATTGAGAAATGAGACTGGAAAAATATAATTTTCTAATTTATGCAGCACTACTATCTAAATCAGATTACTCATCTTTCTCCCTCTGCATCCAATTCCTGGTGGTGAACAGACACACACAGGCACTAAATGGGTAGCCCTTGATTTGCATCTACAAGGTTGAGGTTTGGTGGGTTTAACCTATAGTAGGTCAAAATAACAGAAGTTTGAAAACCCATAATGTTTTTCCTGAGATACGTGCATGTTTTTAAAGTGAAGGAAAAACTCAAATCTTAGCATCCCACCCTGAACATGTATAGAAAGAGCCCACCTAGCAGTAGCAGAAAATCAACCAACTTCCTAAAAATCAACCATAAGTGTCAAAAGCACTGCTATTACCTCCAGACTAACATGAAAAGGATGAGTACCAGTTTCTCCCTTGATACTATAATTTAGCATCACTCGGAACCAGTCAGGCCAAAAGGGAAGCACAGCTGAGCAGAATGGATGGAAGGCTCTATCACCTTCTCCACCTTCTGAAGTGCTGCATGAATACACTTTGTTTTCTCTACACCCTCCAACTCACCACAGGTATGTCATTTGCTTTTGATTAGGAACAATCTTGCAAGCTAACACTTAAAAAGCAATTAAAAAAATACTCCATGCCAGCAGGCTTTCTAAAACATAAGCTTACCTGTGAAAAATTCAGACACAGAAAACAATCCTGTCTAAAATTAAAAAAAAAATATATAAAAAAAAATACTAATGATGCAAGGAATGTTTCTGACATCCACTTTATAAGAAGTATGTGTGTGGGAGAACATAATCCATGCAAGACTGTTTCCCTGTCTCGATTTTTGATGTTACTGCACATTATAGGAAAAACACAGCATGGATCTCTCAAATATTTTCAGGGAGAAAAGGAAGAACTATAGGGAACCAATTATGTTTGCCAGCAAACCAAAAGTGTTTGTGACTGGTGCCTCTGAGGGTCAAAAGTAATAAATTTGTCATGCACTAGTATGCCAGTTATTACACCTGTGTCAGGGGATACTGAAGATTAATATCATAATTAGACATCTCTATTACAAAACAGATAAAGTGACAGTCCTGACACAGTTACAGCAATGATTTTATTCATTGGGGTTTTTTTTCCAGCTCTATGAAAGGACATACATTATCAGTCTAGATTACTTCTATATTTTGGGGCAGTGAAACAAATCTGTGACTTTGCAACTGCAGAAGTGCAAAATAGCTGGTAAAGCTGCATGACACTGCCTGGCGAGAATGGGGTTAGAAAGTAGGGTTAAAGGATGGGGTAAGGGAGGTCTACCTTCCTTGGCACAGAGGTAAATGTATGCTCCTCATTCTCTACTGCACATGGGTGACAGGGGAAAAAAAAGAAAAAAAAAAAAAAAGGCAATGCTACCAATTCACATCTAAGCAGACCATCATCAGCTGTTGCTGCAAACTGATAACCCAAAACACAAGCTGGTTTAGGGCAGACGAAGCTCCTGCAGATGTAGCATGGCTGGTGCTCAGGGCAATACCCTACCTTTGCTCCAGAGTACACACAAGAATACAGTCCACTGACAAAGGCAGGTACAGAGTTTCAAGATATAGTCCCAGAGAAAAAACACCAAAAAGTAAAAAAACTCTTACATGGTTAAAGTGTACTGAGATTTATAATATGACCCCAAAGTTGTGACAGCTGTCAATAGCTGAAGGAAATTTTTTAATCAACATTCTGTTAAAATCTTTAGAAAACCTCATCACAAATAGTCACTAATGTTCATGAACCAGAGTCTATTTTAAAAATGTAACAGGAAAGCTTATCTTCTGTGATTTGTGAGTGATTGTTACCTTTTAGACAGTCTGCATGCACCCTTATGACAAGAAAACTTGAAAAAAAAAAAACCCCAAACATTTTAGACAGCTGTGCATCTATACTTGCAGTCAGTGAATTAGCTAAATAAATAATCTGAAAAATAAATTCATCCCAATTGCACTATTTTTGCAACATAATCAAATGAGTTTTGCTCAGTAATCTATTTAGCCCATTTGGGCTATTCTGGATTTACACCAGAATGGTTCCAATTACCTCACTATTCCCACACAGCAGCCAAAGCAAACGCTTGCTAACATTTGAGAGGTGGGCGAGGAGGCAAAGTCAGCTACATCACCACCACCTTTCCTAGAAGCTGAGGAGGAGGCACATGCCAACAGTCAAGGAAGAACACACTAACGGGCCTTTGATTGGACAGAGAGCAATTCTCAGACATAAGGATTCAAGTTTCTTTCCTGCATGTAGCAGCAAAACAGCTGGGCAGTGTTAAACAAGAGGGGATGTTGATATGGCAAAGGGAGAGAAAGTTCTACCTTGTGCTGCTGCACACAGTCTCAGAGTTTGCTGATAACACCAAGACCAATGGATATTAAGAGAAAGTGCTTAGCAGCAGCTTACTCTCTCCCTTTTCTGTGGTTTTAAAGAAGAAAAACAGAGAACCTCACTGTGCTTTCATCTTAAATAATTTCTGGACCTAAGCCTTCCAGTTAAAAAGTGGAGCACAAATGGGAGTGTACAGTTTATGAAGACCTCACTACACCCATCACTCACTAGCAACAGCAAGTACCTCTATAACTTTAGCAAAAACATACAGCAGAAGTCTCCATGGCATTCCAATTACCAACAGAAATGTAGCCTGATCCTGAAAGCATAAATTAACAGGGCCTGCCTGCATAACCTGCTCCACTGCTAACCATCAAATATAGCTGGAAATTTTCTCCCATATTGTGGCAAATTAAAAAAATATTTCTTACCTTATCCTGACAGATGAGCAATACAAATGAACCACAGTCCTGCTTATAACAACCTATATACACTAAAGGACAGTTTTCACTCCCTGTCTTCTCTTTTATAAACAGGAGCTACATGTTAATTAAACTAGAGTATATTGCTGATTTTTACTAGCTACCTAATTTGCTTACCTCCTTTTCAAACCTGAGCACTCGAAACTGGACATACTTCTTCAGCTAAGGTCCCAGAAGTACTGAATGAATAAATTCCTTCCTTGCCTCCTCTGCCACCCTGCATGTTGTCAATACATCCCAGACCGATGCCTGTCTGTCTCTGCAGCAAATTGCAATCAGCTGTAACTTTCCAATCTTTTCGGTAGAACTGCTTCTTGGCCACAATTATTCCTCATTTTATAGCCGTGCATTTGATTTTTCCATCTTAGGTACAGAACTCGATGCTTTCTTTTGTAGAAATTCATCTTCCTGATTTCAGACTATTTCTCCACTTTATCAAGCTCATTTTGAATTTTAATGAGTTCTCTACAGTGCTTGCAACCCCTATATCCCCTCCTCCCACACTAGCACAGCTTGGTGTCATCATGTACCACACTACAGCTGTGACGAGAAGACGTGCCGGTGTTTTTTTTGAGTTTGAATATGCAGTGAAAAGCAAGAAAGAAGAAAAGAAAATCAGTGCCTTAAGAATTTCAGTTTAAATAGCTAGCAAAATATTTTAAAAGTAGATTAGGAATAGAAACCAAGAAATCTTAAGTATCTTCCAAAGGAGCATATCAGCTGAGCACAAAGCTGTGAGAAATTTTTAGCTCTGAGGAAGACACTGCCCATTAATTTAGTCCTTGGCAGCACCTATCTTTAACTATGTAGCCCCATTAATAAGGAATAGGAAATACAACCAAGGGAGTCTCTGCATTTATTTATGAACCAGGTAATACAATGTGAAAAACATAATTCTTGCAGCACTTCTAGTCTTGTTCCCATCTTTATCCTGGAAACAAATAACCAAATGACATAGCCAGGGTTTCATTATCTACTCTGAACTGTCCTGTGATTTTTTTACAATATATTAACTGCATAGCCATCTTATTTTAACCTCACAGTATATACTCAGTTGTTTTTCCAGACAAGCAATTAGAAGATTGGAGAGTCTCACAAAATGGTCCTATGAATTGTTCCACCGAGAGCAAATCTAGAAGCACCAAACAACTGCAGTGTCCCATGGCACTATTAGAGCCAAGAGTTATTGCTCACTGTGCAAAGTGACTTGCAGACGTGTACACAAAATCTTGTAATTAAAACCCCATAAAAATCCCCAAACTTGAAGCCACCTCCAAAACCAAGCGTAATTGCTATACTACAAGCAAACTGTGCATGCAGATATATGCCACCTTCTATAACCCAATCCTTTTCAGATCAACGGTTGACAATTTTACATGAAAATATGCCTTATATTAATTTTATTATGAATTTCATAGTACTTCTACTAAAAAGTCAAAGCCCCATATGCTTTGAAAACAAGATGTACAGAATCCCCTTGCCTCTTTGTGTTTGCTGAATAGCAAATCAAAACACTACAGAAACTTAGGATACTAAGGAAGGCTCTCTAGGAAGGAAGTAAAACTTGTCAAATGGGACTCCCTGCTGCTGCATACCATGTGGTGCTCTAGTGAGTTGCATCTGTTCAGCTATTAAACATAGCAGTGAATAGGATACCGACAACAGTGACATTATCAAATATGCTGAGTGGCTATTAAGGTTCCATAGCATAATCTTTTCACTTTTTATTTTAATTGGTAGAAATTACTGTAAAGTAGCTTCACATACGATAATGCTCTTTGTGCTTGTCCTAAATGAGAAGGCACGGCTCCATAATCCACAGCAAGTCTTAAAAACTCCATCTGCCATGCAAGGGGAAGGATGAGGACTTCTGCTCCAGCAACTTTCTGTTGTTCCCTTGAATTCACTGGGTTAGGAAAAAAATCCCCATATGGGGAACAATACGGTCCCTGGACATTAGGAGGGGTTCACAGTGAGACGGAAGACTGCAGTCTATAGCATTCATTGTGTAGGCAGTAAGTCACAAGTCCACCAAGGGTGAGGGTTGAACAGAAAAGAAGAGATTCCAGCCCCAAAAGGGATAATGATGAGATATGTTGAAGATGTTCTTCTTCTTCAGTGTTTCAATTCAGAGGCCCAAGATGAAGAGTACCTAACCCAAGAATGGAGTACACAGAGGGAAGACTTCTCTTTCCTGTATGAGTGGCTTTTCCTAGACCACAGAGAACGTATAATGCTGTAGCAGCAAGCATGATTTACATCTCCCTGAGGGAATATCTAGACTTACATTTTGTCCTTGACTGAACATAGATTATCACCTACAAATTCTAGTGCAAGAAGTTAAAGCCACTTTAGTAGTTACATACTGCTGCTCTGAAGGCTTTGGGATAATAACAGAGAGAACTGGCAAAACTCAAAGACTGTGTCTTTCCTTTGTTCCTCAGCATTCCTTATTCAATGTAAGCTAGGTAATTATCAAAAGCCAAGAAATGCATGAGTTAGTTCCTTCAGCTAATCCACCCTCTGGAGCACAAGAATGCTTCTGTGTAAATGGTCTTTCACAAACAGAGAGATATTTAAGCCTCTCCACTTAACAGGAAAACTCACCTGTTGTTAGTGGGATTGTTACATTAAGCATAAACCACCAGAACACTGACAACATCAGTTCATTAAATCCTTATTCTGTCTACTATTGTTGCAGAAATTCTTGTGACTGGCTTGATCTAAGTGAGAAAACAAAAAGAGACTTAACAGCAGCAGCAGCAGCATTATAAGATGGATAGGGAAGGCAAGTGTACATCTATGGATGTTGCTGGGAGAGAAAGGAAAAGGCTGCTCAGTGATGCACCAGCAGTGGATATGCACTCATGTCAAGTGTATCATCTTCATATGAGAGTGTGATTAGACAGCATAGGCAAGTTACTGAAAACCAGATGAAGATGTAACCGGTAACCTGTGTTTCAGGAAATCCAGATAAATTCCCTGCTCGGGCTGTATTTTCTGCTTGAGACTGGTGCAATGAGTTAATGTCAGAGACTGCAGAAGTTGAACTAAATTAGATGAAAGCAGGAACCAGGCCCAGTGTGTTCAATTCTACCCAGCAATATATCAGATTAAATTCAGTGATTTTACTACAAAGTGGTGTAAGTGAAAAGTGAGAAAGGCTCAAGATAAAACAGTCTAGTAGAAAAAAAAAAGCAAACTAGCATTAAATATTAAAATAAGTTTCCAGTTTGGTGATGACACAGGCATCACAGAGCAAAATGTGAATTAATTGGTCTAATTAACTAATTATGAGTTACAATTAAGGTAGTATCTGACAAAAATAGAACAGCATTAAGACAAGTGCCTGAAGCAAAGCAGCAGGCTCTGTAACATTGCCTCTGCCCTTTTCACCTTCCCAGCAGGAGCTTTCTGGCCTGATGTAGATCCTGCTCATACTTACTCATACACTTTCTTTCTTTCTGCAGTTTCTTCAGAGAAAATATTAGCGGAAGTGGGGGAATGAGAATTATTTGGAGTTAGGATCAGAATCTCTTCAGGCCACCAGCACTTCTCCCCTAGTCTTGTTTTGCATCAACAGGTTAATCTCCCTGACTGGCATTAAAAATGATGTTCATAGTGCATGTTCAGTAAAAAACTGCTGCACTGGTACTTTGTGCTGCAATGCACACTATATCCTTATCATCATTACATCTCATAAATTTAAAAGACAGGGAGTTAATGGGCCAGATCTGGTTTATAAGAAAAAAACCTTGATCTGTCCTGTGCAAACCTAGCCCTCTTTCAATGGGTCACAGAAATCTGAGAGTCGCTCTCTTTTATTCAAGCTTCCATAATGAGCTAAAAGCATAGTCTAGGATACTCTGAAAAGTGATGTCATTGCTTACATCTATCCTTTTGTGTGGTGGTTTTTTTTTTTCCCAACCACACATTGTGAGCCTTAAGTGCCTACAACCTGCCTACACTGTGGCTTTGAACACATTGGGTACACATCTTCTCCACTTGGTTTTGAGCCAGGCATGCCTGGCAGGGAGGAGGGAGTGCAAATCTTTTTGTGCTTCTCTAAAATTAGACAAGAACTAGGCAGTAACAAGCTAGGAAATATTATCATGCCTCAATTATAGTACTAGATATAGCAAACAGTATATGCTTAATAAAATATACAATAGATATAATAGGCAGAAAAGTACCCATGTAGGACAGGTGGACAAAAGTGGCTAGCTCTTGGAAGTGACCCTCAATCATCCAGAGCTCTCATTCTACAAATAATCACAATAATTTCTTATGATTCAGTGCTTCTTCCTTTGGGTGATCAGCCAGGTTTCAGTGAACATCTCAACTGTTCAGCTATTGAAAATAGTCAAGTATTCTTTAGATATTAATAAGGTTGCTAAAACGTCTACTAAATTTTTCATCAGTTCTTTTTATACATGCCAATGTTCTGGAAGAGTTGGTGCCAAGTTATTAAAATATCTGTAACCTTCATATGCAAGGATGTTGGCTAGTAACCAGTGCAGGGAATTTTGCATTAAAAGGACCTGATTAGACTGGGATGGATCTAAAACATCAGTAGAATATAGCACTAACTAGGAAAGATGCTGCTACAGAGGAAAGATGAGATATTTATTTATCTGTGCATTATAAACTAATTTTTCTGTCCTCCTTTCTGAAGCCAGAAATTTGGTATTTATATGTTAAAAACCTAGTCACAATAGGATGTGTCTCCAAATTTTGGCCACATGCTTATTTGCTTTGTTCTTGCTGCTTTTGTTCTTTAATTAAACAGAACTAATGAGTGGTCCTCATCAAAAAAGTCTTCCATGTGAGCACACCATATAGACACCACCTGGAAGTGACTCCTCTGTTCCTTTAGTTATAGGGTATTCCTCATTCTGCAGGGAAAGAAAAGGGATGTAATCACTGAAATGCCTCGAGGTTGCCACCTGCTTTCACTGGGATTCACTGGGATTGCAGAGTATGCACAGCACATTGAATTTGTGTTTGAGGACACAGCAAAGAAACAATTTAGGGAACAAGGGAAATGGAAGAAAAAGAAAGATACTTGAAAATAAGACAGGACATAATCTGTACAGTACCTCAGAGATTTAAAAGTAACTATGTAAAGAATAAGAAGTACTTTATGAAGGAGTCATAAGCCTCTTCAAGTTTATGTTAATTAAATATGCTTGCTCTTTTGCTTGCCTCTCCAAGTCGGTCCACTTCTGTTCTTAAACTCCACAGGTTTTCTTATTATTATAAATAACGTGACTCATCACAAATCCACACTATTCTTAATCTTTTTAGCATTTTTTTGCTAAATAGGTCAATATTCCCATTTTTGTACATCTTGCAACAGTAAAGTCTTCCTTTGACTTGCCATCAAATTCAGTTACAAAGTTTTGAGTCTTACACAGTTAAGCTAACGCATGGATTCAATTTACAGTGTAATCTTGATCATGATCAGATATTCATGATCTGAAAGTTTCTTAGAGTCCATGATCTGGTCTGCAAGATCATTTCATACCATGCAATGGCCACATGCAGTTATTTTCATATTGCTATCAGATGATTCTAATACATGTGGTGACACCAGAGGTGTTTTAAATGTCTACTCACTCTCATCCAGGTTCCACATCTTTGCTAGAAGAAAGTACCTCAGGAGAATCATCAATGTTGAGGGCTGGAGAATTTTGTAACCGACACAGGGTATTTTAGCTCAGAACTTAGGTCATACTGGTTGCGCAATTTTCTCCCACCAAGGGGCTGGTCAGTGGTGACCCCACCATACAGCATGCTTTTTCAGAAGGAAGCTTTTATCCTCTCAAAAGCATGAAAAGAGCAGGATTCGTAAAGGAGTTATAAGCTGGGTAGAGGAACAAGTGAGAACTTTGATTTATCCCAAGACATTGGAAGATGATAAAATGATTTTTTTCCCTCAACCACACTTCTAGGCTGAGGAACCAGAAAAATCACATCTGGGAGATCAGACCTTCCACACCAACACCAGGATTTCTCCTTGCAGCACTCCGTGATGGCAGTCACAGCTAAACCGTTTATCAACTGTCCAAACTCCATTCATATTTTTCATATAATAAGGTATAAGTCTGTTCTGTGCCAGAATTACTGCATTTCCATAATTTTCCCTCATCAGTTTGGCCTGTTTATGGCAGCGACAGACCACTGTTGCTCAGTGTGCAACAAAGGACTGCAGAGTATTCAAGATGAGACAATAACAAGCAGCTTATATAATAAAATCCCTTTTCAGATTTTTTTTTTTTAATTTTATGTCTCTGATAATACGAAAGAATAACTTCATTGCATGTTTTCAAGGTATGGCTTGACCATTTCAGTGATTTATTTATTTTCCTTCCTTCAAACTTAAACCTTTAACCTGATCAGTGAGGTAAGCGATTACTGCATTTAGCACAAAGTCCCTAGATTAATTCATTGCTCCCATTCTAATTAACTTAATGTTTGCGTACATTGAATGACATTCTCACCTGTCTGTCTAGTCCCATAAATTAATCTTTTTTGATTGCACAGCTTTTTGTTATTCAAACCCATAAGCAAGTCTGAAAATCCTTCTTTCATAATCATTTTGCTTCAGTTTAAAAATTAACACATAGTCTGGTTGCTGAGTTTTTTGTTCCCCAAAGAGAAGAACAATCATTGCCCACAACAGTTAAACTTCCGATAGCTTTTTCCATACACATATATTAATGAAAAAAAAACCCCACAAATAAAGTATATAAGCATAATAATGATAGATCAAATATTAGCAGAATTCTGCGTATATAGCATCGACGTTATTTTTCTTGTGCCTCAAGATAGCAGCATATTAAATATCACAACTCTGATAAACATAATGATCCAAAGTCTTTCCAGGACCCCACAGTGGTCCTGACACCCACTTAGCTAATATGATGATGGCCTGATTTTCAGAGGTGCTGACTATATTTAGCTTCCATTGACTTCAGCCACTGATGTGCATTCTCAGCACTTCTAAAAGATGTCTGAAACCTAGTTCTGCTTTTTGGGGGTTTTTTTAGCCCTTCCTGGATGTGAATGGTTCAATATTAAATTCATTACTGTTTAATGCATATACAAGCCACCACTGGCCTTATCAAATCTTTACATTGCACATATGCATATAATAATATGGAACTCCATATTTGAAAGATGATTATTAGAAGAAATGCTATTCTGGGAATATTATTTTTAAGATTATTAAACACATCCTGGGAAAATTATTTAGCTCAAATAAAACCCACTAAAATCAAAGGTATTTTTACCATCAATCTCACTGAAAGTATATCCAATTCTCTAGGTATTGATCTAAGTACAACTAAGTCAATAAGTATCAATTGACTTTCCATTAGGTATTCAGCCCAAGACATGTGAAGTATTCAAAAGAGAATAACAAATTCATTTATTTTAAGACTCTGAAGTTTTTTTCTTTGGTACCCTTAAACATAGAACTCCAATCCTCGCTATTTCTTTTTACTTGAAGGAAGGTCATTATACCTGTATAAATTAAAATTACCCATATATTATGTATATATATATATAATTAAATACAATATAGTCTGCTATTACAAGCCTGGTGCAGAAAAATACTGTTTATGTATA
>JAAGNO010005812.1:65775-82919 GCA_033439905.1 Ceryle rudis | reverse complement strand
CAGCCGCTCCTCACCACACTCCTGCTCCAGACCCTTCCCCAGCTCCGTTGCCCTTCTCTGGCCACGCTCCAGCCCCTCCATGTCCTTCTGGGAGTGAGGGGTCCAAAATTAAGATGCATGACAAAATCCTTTGCTTTCTTTGTACCCATTACTCCCACTAGTACTCTGATTGCTTTCAGCAGAGCTGTCACGATGTGACAGTGAGTGTGTATATGATTAAATCATGTATATCCTGGGGTATGTATAAATGCACGTGCACCACCAAGTACAGGGCTTTTCTCCAAGATAAAGTTACGGAACAGTTCAGAGCACTTGTAAGGTATAGTCAATCATCTCTAAAATTAAAAAATAGTATTTGCTGATCTTTAAAAAGAACTACTACCAAACAACAACAAAAACAGGAAAAAAAAACCAAAACAACCACCACATTTCAGAACATATGCTACCCATAAAATTTAGTTAATTTACATCACTCAGAAATCTGCACCAACTCTAAAAACATGGCCAAAAAAGAGAGATATGAAAATAAATACACATATAATTGTTAAATTTTATATTTAAAAGAGCTTGATAACACAATGTTAAGAAGGCAACACATGTTACAAATAATAAAAAACCCAGTGATTTTTCACTCACCCGTTTTGATCTTACATCGCTGGTCAAAGAGATAGATTCTTCAGAGGTATTTTTATTCCCTGCTTTGAGTAGATCAGGGGAAGGAACTATGAGTTTTAAATAGGTTTCCTTTTTGGCTTGATGTACCAAAGACAAAGGTTTCACATTGGGAGCCAATCCCGTCGATTGTATTACACTTGTGTGTTTGTTCACAGATTCCTCCTTTGCCTGAGAGCTTTGGAAAATAAACGGAAGCTGCTGTGACAAAACCTGAGGCTGCTTCTGCTGGGACTGGAATGATGAGTGAGTCTGGGAATCAGACACAAGAGGTATCTGCTGGTGTGTTCTTTTCTCTTGGGACTTTTCATGTGGTTTTTGTCCATCAGTTTTCAGATCTGTTACGCCACTATGCATTAGCACCTGCAAAAGAGGTATTTTAGACTGTTCATCTCAGATCAGTTAAAGATTCTTTTTGGAAAAGAAAGAAAAAAAAAGTAGTACATCATCAGTCCCCATGAAACAGTTATGCCATTCTTAGCAGAGAATGAACAATCACAATTTTATAATCAGCCTTATCATATATTTTATAAGTTGGGTTTTTTCCCCCAGATGGTTTCAGCACATGAAGACAATGCTTAATAGAGAAGGAATACTAAGCCATGGTTGTTTTAAATGTTATTCTTGAGTATAAACCTAACAGGATACCCCAGATTCCAATCTTGTTCCTCTATTGGCTACTAGGAAAAGTACCCACTCTACTAGGAAAAAAGCAACTGCCATGGAAAGATATATTTCCTATACACCATCAGCACAAAGCACTTAATTTCTTTATATTACCCACTTTATAACAAAAATAAGCGTTGAACTCCTCGCTCCTAAAGAACAACAAAACGCACACATGCACACACACAAGGGAAGCAAAAAAGAAACCTAGAAAACCCTGAAGCAAAACCAAAGAGTATTCTTAGCATTCACTGACATGTACCTAAGTAATTGCTCACTGGTACAAATGTGAACAGGTCAATTTTTGACAAGCAGCTTTCGGTGACAAGACTGAGCAGCAGAGAGAATGTCCTACCTTGTTCTTGGTTTTGTGATGTGCTTCATTTTCAGAATCAGATTCATCATCTTCACTCTCTTCAGCACTCTGGTCCTCCTCCTCCTCTTCATCCTCCTCTAGATCATCAGAGTCACTACTACTTATGCCTTCACTTGAGGTGTCTGAAGAGGAGCCCGAATCACTGTCGCTGTTACTAGAGCTTTCCACTGCTTTTTTTCTGGGTTTCTACCAGGAAGATGAATGCTTTATTAATGGTTTAGCTTTAATCTATTATATTATGCATAAAACAAAACCCAGTAAGACTGTGGAGTACAGTGATCTGCAATCCTTGAACACAACTGAATGTCTTTGCTGAAGGCTAAAGAGAAAGAAATGCTCCACCAGATGATGAATGACTGGTCACAAGGTTCCGCTGCGGTATTTTTCTGACCACAAGCACTGGCAGAACAGTTGGGCATCACTACATGTCAAAGCAATTTAGCAAATTTAGGCCTAGAAAATCAAGTGTAGCAAATCTCCACAGAATGTACTGCTTCCAAAAAAAAAATTAAACCCAAACGCTTTATTGCAAACACTGAAGGAACAGTACATAGTCGATTCATCAATATGTTTCAGTGACACATGTATTTAACTACATTACCTGAGCTGTAATTTCACAGTATGCCCTGTTCAGCAATGTAAGGTTTTCAGGACTGAAAAGAATATGCTCATCAAATTGCTTCTGGGATCTCATCTATTTGTCAATTGGCTGGTATCTGTAGCTTTTTTTAAAACCAGGTTCTTTATCAATTCCCGTGATGCATACAGTAACACTTCGCATCATCCCACCCTCCGCATACTGTCACACGTGTTGCTTCACTACTGGGAAACCTTACGAAGTAAAGTGCATTTATCTGGATTTACTGTTTCACTGCCTGATTCAGAAAGATGTCAGTTGATACTTCACATGAGGGACAGCAATCTGAATGTATGTAGTCACTTAAAAAACCCAAACCACCCAGACCTAAATAACTGTGCCAGTCTGTGGTAGGTTCTATATGCTTCGTTGCTGGTATCCTTTACATCATATTTAAGTATCTTCCTGTCTAATAGTTGGCACAGATGCAGAATAGTTCTTCATGAAGGTTAAGATCATAAAATGAAGGACAAGACCATGATTCTGAACCAGTACAAGTAACAAAGCCTCCAGAAATCACTTCTCTAGGATTCTACTCTAGTTTTTCCCCTTCTTGGTTCTCTATTTATCTCTGCATGTGGAAAGGGAAACATCCAAACACTGCAATATTACTAAAATCAGAAATACCCAGTTTATTCAGAGTGCTGATGGAATATATGTTTATAACATCAGCTTCTGAAGAAATGCATGTAACAGCCTGGAAAAAGAGGAGTATGCCAGTGGGCTTGCTAAACTGATGGTGTTTACTTCCACTCACCAACACTTTATAATTTCTGCTGTCCATCTACCTTTAGAACATGTGTTAGCTGCTGTATCTTACACATCTATCTTTCCATACTGCAGACAAGAACATAAGAAAATGACTACACCAAGAAAGGAGTCCTGAGCACTCTTGTGAAAAGAAGGCAGCAAGTGTCAAGGAACATTCGACACAAGTCTGATTCACAAAGAACTACCTCAAGTAAGAAACAGGACAGCTAATTCTGACAAAGTTTAGAATAACTTGTAAGCAGTCAAGTGCTTCAAATCGAATCAGGCACTGTGAACACAACCACTTCCCTGGGAGTTTTTACTTCATAAACAAATAGAATCTTTTGACGTAGATAAAAACAATACAAAGGAGTTGGATTAGTAGGATTCCAGAAGAAGGCATGGCAAATTAGGAGCTTAAAGAAAATGTTAGCATAGGGAAATTTTGAACTTGTGCGTTTTGTAGATACATCAAGGGGTGGGAGGTGAAGGTGCCTGTAATCTGCACAGAGAAGAAATAATTCAGACTAAATAAATAATGTAAGCCAGAGGGAGAAAAAGGTAACTGTAAAGAAAAATATCTCTGTAAAGACATTTATAACAAGAAAAAATACTTGAAAGAAATTCTACAAGCTTGCTGACACAAAAGAAAATAGTCAAGAAAGAAGGGTAAGTATAAACCAAAAAGTGAGTACTCTTACTTCATCTGAAATATACTAATAAGAAAAGAAAAAAGAGCATTAGATTTCTGAAGATATATGTAAGACAGGCAGATATTTATAGCATATAAAGAAATACTATTTAGAAAAATATACTAAATGACATCAAGAAATACACTCAAAACCAAGTTATATTAAAACATGAATTTCGCTTTGACTATTTCCTCTATTGGCAACAATATAGTCATGAAAGTTGAAGCAAGAATGGGTTCAATTAAAATAAATTTCAGATTTGATTTTATTTCACTGACTTTAGCAAATCTGCTGGATGGTTATGCCAACTGAAAATGTCCATTCTTCAGAAAGCAATAACCTAAATTGAATATGAGTACTAAGAAAAGTAGCCTGACGTTAATGACCCAATGGAATAGTCTTGTAAAAAGGTGATTAAAGGTATAGTTTAAAAAGATTGTACTCGTGATTGCAAAGTACTGAAGTTTATAAAGGAAATAGAACATGGTAATTGCCAAGAAGAGGTATTAGAGGTAAAGAACATGACTACAGTGTCTTGATGCTAATTCTGGACTCCAGATGCAACTTCTTGGAGCAGATTCCTATCTCAGCAGCTGCCCACAATGGCAGGGGACTTCCTCTAAGCCAAATGAGACTCAAGTTCACCAGTTACACCTTCTTCTCCTGGGGACTGCTGCTTACCCATGTAAAAAGTCCTGCTGATCATCTTCATCCTAGAAGTTCACTAATGCAATCAAGAGCGGGGCAGTCGGTTTTACATTTTTTTAGTGAGCCCCAAGCATCACATTCAGAAGAATGAGTGATTATAATGTGTATCTCCTTACTCGGTTCTACCTTGTCCACAAACAGGGCCGGCTTAGAAGAGGACAATTAAAGCATGATAAAGTTATCAACACAGTGACCAACACAGCAAGGTAAAAAAGGTAATGCAGTTACCAGATTTTTGTATGCAAGAAATTAGTTATGGACAGTGTATGAGATCATCACGATTACATCTCTGTTAATACAACATCAGTACACTCAACAGACAAACATAATATGCCACAAATACAGAGTCACAAGTGAAGATCTGGCACAACGTTAAACCTGTGTTTCAGACAGGTTCTGGTTTCTCCTTGTCCTATATGTATAGCCCTCTGAATGATCAAACACAGGCCCTAGACAAAAGGAACTGGATGAGAACTTCTAATAGCTACGGCTTTAGAGATCAGATGCTTATATCAACTGAGAAGTTGGTTTTCACAGACTACAGGCAAAAATAAAATTGTATAATACAAGTCACCATCAGACTGCCCTTCCAGATTCCCCGAGATGGCAGGACAACAGAACTGGAATTCAACCATGAAGAAAACAGTGCACAAAAAGTAACTTTAGATTTTCATCAACGGTAAAAAGCTCTTGGTATCAGCTTTGCTTTTTCTTTTTAAAAAAAACAATAAAAGAAAATTAATACCTATCCCAAAAGAAAATTACAACTAAGGATATGATTGAAGAAATCAGCAGGTGAATACTAAAGGAATAAATCCCTAAAGAAAGGAATATTTAGACAAGTATAACTAAAATGTTTTAAAATAAACTGTGCTCTTTAGAAAGAGGCAGGTGTTGTTACACAGAACATCACTCGTACAAAGCCCAGAACAAAATACTCCAAACTACTGCCTACTGCCCTTTGCTTACTCCTCTGCCCTCAGTTCCAGTGGTGACTTTGTTCTATCATAATGAAATAAAAATTCTGACTATTTTTTTCCCCCCTTTAGTTTTTAAATCAAATCTCTTAACCTTCTCCTCATGTTGGAGTTCTCATATGGAGTACTCTGCATGTTCTGATTGGAAAGCTTGTTCAAATCATTACACTGATGTATACCAATTACCTTAACAAGTTTCAGAAGAAAAGAAGTTAAGAATAAGGACTAGAGGAACATCTAGAACGTCAGCACGTCGAGTAAGACCTGACAAAACAACTCCACTTCAGTATTAGAAAAATTGCTACAAAAATTTAGGTGGCAAAACTGTTAATAACCTGAAACTATCTGCCATTAGACAGGCGATTTAAACGCTCAGATACAAAACTATACAAATTTAAGAAAGGTGGTACCCTAACTGAGTACATTGCTTTAAAGCAACAGCATTAGCAAATTGAAACAGGAGTTTGAAATCAGTACCCCCATCAAAAGAAAATGTATCAAGGATACAGAGTTTATACTTAAACAGTATTATGAAGGAGAAGATAACAATGCTGACAAACATCTTGACTGAAATTTGGGAAGAAATCAAAAAGCTTCAATATTTTCAGTGATACTCGTACTAATAAGTAACTAGCTTAACCAGCTCAGTTTTCTGAAGAAGACGAAGAGTCAAAAAGTGAAAACAGTCTGTTCACTTGCTTCAGATATAAACTTTTGGGAATGTATCTGGAGATATTAAAAGATAGTAATTTATTTGCTATTGTGCATAGCTGCATTAATATTCAGAATTGCAGAGATGTTATCTGGAAGAAGTTTACCTCTGCATCACAGATAGAAAGATTATACTGCGCATAGATACCCAGGATAAAAGTGGAATTTTAGAAAGGAAAATAGTCATTCCTAGTATTTAAGCCTGAAGGAAGTCAAAGCTTTCACAAATACCTGTAACTACCTTAATACCTTCAAAAGCTGACGACTGTTGAACACACGAAGAATGTTTTGAAGGGCAATATCATATATACTGTCATATATTAAAACACTGTATCACTGCACAAATATAATTAACTATTTCAGTACTAACAGCTATTTTTACACAAACACCGAGTGTCCTTTGAAAATGTCAACCTCCACCTAGGAACACTCAGATTTGGAAGCTGAATGTAATGCAGTAACAGAAAGAGAAAGCAACAACAGGCCCAACTCACTCACAAAATGAAAATATACATCAATAAATAAAAGTATTTTAGAATAGATGGCTGCCAGCAGGGAATGACTCCCTTAGCATCTACTCTGGCAATAATCAATTTCCCATGATGCTATTTCCTGTGTTTTGACTAAGTAGTTTTGATTCCAAGAGTAGTAAAGTTCTCAAGGAGTGCTTGCATCAGTATATAAGGAGGTTTAGTATATAAGGAGGTTTACTAACTGAGTGACACTACTCACTTCTTTCATATTAGATGTTATTTTGCTAAATCACAGCCATTAATAATACTTCTTTCTTCTGATCAATAGGAAATTATTCATAGGATCATTTAGGCTGGAAAAGGCCTTTAAGACCAAGTGTAGCCATTAACCCTACTCTACCAAGTCCACCACTAAGCCACATCCCCAAGCACCAATCTATATGGCTTTTAAACACATCCAGGGCTGGTGACTCAACCCCCTCCCTGGGCAGCCTGTTCAGTGCCTGACAACCCCTTCAGTGAAAACATTTTTCCTAATGCCCAGTTTAAACCTCCCCTGGTACAGCTTGAGGCCATTCCCTCTTGTTCTATCATCAGTTACTTGTGAGAAGAGACCAGCACCTGCCTCTCTCTGGCCTCCTTTCATGGAGGTGTTGAGAGCGAACTCCAGAAGAGCATTTTTTTTAAATGTCTAGAAATTACACTTAGCTTCTGAAATCTTTTATATTTTAAGTTGCACCAACTAGTGGAATTAGTGCTAGTGGCAGCTTTTGGTTCATAAATGTGTCAAAGAACAAACTGAAAATAACCCCACCCAAAACAAACAAACAAACAAAAGCAAACCAAACAACACCGAAACACAAAAATCCCCAAAACAGAAATTCCTCACAGGAACAAGGGCACAGATCTTGCTCTAGTAAATAATAGTAAGAAAAACCCGAAACATTTTGTACTGGTAGAGAATACTTAAAAATGCTGCTGTGTACAATCAGAACACTTACTATGTCATATTTTTTGTCCGAATCTTAATGCTTTTTTTATATGTATTTACCTTGTCTTTGATTTTGTCAGCTCTGGTGTCCAAAAGCTGAACTTTGCTTTGCTCCTGGCTGTATTTGCGGCCTCCTGCTCCTGAGGTTATAACCTTCATTTGTCCCACGGATGTTGCAATGCTAGTAGATAACACAGATGTGCTGATACCAGATACTGCAGTGGTACTGTTCCCATTCAGCGATCCATTTATACCTGAAGGCAACAGATTTACAAAGTGACACTTAAAAAAAACCCTGAAGTAACAGATACTTTCTTTGAGATGTTCAAGTCACAATAACCTACTTCCACAAAGATGTAACAATATACTAGACTACTCACAGGTTACTCCCAACATATGCTAAAAATCTGCCACCCAATAGTCACTTTGGTTTGCTCATGGATTTATTTTAGGTAAAACATACAAAGCACCCCTGATTTAAATGGCAAGCATATTTAACACTGCATGAAGAAAGGGGGGGGTTGGGGGGGGATAGAAAAGAAGAAAAATCTGGAATTGTTCTCTTTTAAGGCCAAACTATCCTCGAGTTTAGTCAGGAGCAGAAAACATTTTGAAGAAAGAAAGCACGAAAACATAAATTCCAGTAAATACCTTACAGAACAATTTGTTCACAGTTTTGAAGTATCGAATGAAGCCCAAGATATTTTATGAAGTTCGTAATGTGTAAAATAAGGTGGGGGAAGTTACAGGAATGCTATTTGAAACAATGTCCACATTCAAGCTTACTTATATGTCAAGAAGAATTTTCTAAGAAAACAGCCCTGTCCACACAAACCTTCCACTCCGCAATCCCAGGACTATCAGACTGATTCTGAAACACACATTAGGGTCTTAAAATCTTCAAAAGCTACTAAAAAAAAAGTACTGTGTTTGTACATGACAGAACAGAACATCCTGAATTGGAAAGGAACCACAAGGATCAAGTGCAGCTCCTCATACCACACAAGACAACTTAAAAGTTAAACCATAGATCTAAGAGCACTGTCCAAACACTTCTTGAACACAAACCTGGGGCCATGACCACTTCCCCAGCAAGCCTGCTCACCCTCTCAGTGAGCAGCATTTTCCTGATGCCCAACATGAACTTCCCCTGATGCAGCTTTAAGGCATCCCTTTGCATCCTTTCACTGGGCACTAGAGAGACGAGACCAGCACCTCCCTCTCCGCTCCCCCTCATGAGAAAGCCACAGACAGCAACAAGGTCACCCCTCAGCCTCCTCTCCTCTAAGCTGAACAAACCCAGAATCAAACATCAAACAAATGTATCTTACATCTCCTAAAGGGCGTGCAATACCACTACCTAAAATACTGGTTTGAAATGAAAGAGAATGTTCTGATATCATTGCGCCGTTGCCACCCGTCCCTCCATGCCCCACCCCCAGCCAACACCTACCCGATGCCTGCTTCTTATATTCAGAAGAATGGTATTCACTATAGAATTACAATAAAGCCTCATAAATCAAACCATGAACTTGAAAAAAGTGAAAACCTTTCCCTACCACTCAGAAAGAGAGGGTTTAAAACTATAACTAGAAAGAGTATTTCATTATTGCAAGCCCTTATTTGTATGTCTCAAGCCAACAGAATATTTTCTGTATAGAACCGTTTAGGAATAGGGAGAATAATGAGAGGTAAATTCCATATCTTTCGGCATGTACAGAAGTTCAGTATGATTATTCCCTCTACAACCTTAGCTATTACCTTTTTCTGTACTGCCCCGATTATTTTTTCCTGTGGTTCTCGAGTGGAAAGAAGCAGAATCATGGTTCTGTGCTGGAGGTGCAAACAGTGGTGGAATTCCCAAGAGCGGTGGGAAGAAAGCTGCCCCGGGACGAGAGTGCGTGTCTGCTGTTCGCCACCATTCTGCACCACAAAGGAAACAAAAATATAGTTAAGTATTACCGTAAGCATGTTGCTGTGCGTGATCTAGAGCAGGTTTACTAGATCTGGCAGTGAGAAGAAAACACAACACTTTGGAACTTCTTAAATTACATGACTGCTGCAGCAATTCTAGTCTTGAGGCATTAAAGCCATCCTGGTAAAGGTTTCAATGAAGTTTTATTGAAATGCCTTCTGAAAATAAATACTTAATAGAAAGCAATGTGAGAGAAATCACCCCAAAACGAAACTGCTGGTCTTACAAACAGGATCAATATTCACTCTTGGACACTCACTATTATCTCAGCAGTCTTCCCATATCTTAACTACAAGAAAGCACAACAGCTCTAAGTCACCTCTGCAATCTCAGTCTCCACCTCAAAAACACATCTGAAGCAGTTCCCCTTGAAACAATGTGTTCCATACAAGTATCTCCAGCCATCTGTATTGACTCTATGCTCACTGTAAGAGGTTTCCACCCTGGAGCTTGACACTGGATTGGAAAAAAAACCCTGTCTCTTAATTTTTTTCTGTAACTTCCCTATCAAAATGATTGCTTCACAACCAGAAGCAGGGCTACTCTGTGCCACTTGTTAAATAAATTCAAGTGGTTGAGTGAGGAATAAACATTTCTTATTTTAAACAGAATCTAATTAATTTCATTTTGCTGCTGTTTTAAACTTGCATCTTAAATGGCTATTTATTTTTGCCAGGAAAATGAACTTAAAATTAGTTGATACAGTCCCTACAACTTTCAGTTTTTAAAGTTCTTAACCATGGCAGCACCTGTTCAGAACATTTATGCAATCCTTACGTAATCCTTTTCTTGAAATTCTTGAAACTCTGCAAGACCAAAACTGAGCACCTTTTTTCAGTAACACACAGCTAACGCTGAACAGCCACATAAGAGGCAAATACTCAGCGTGCTGCTCTTGTACATTTCTGTGATTAAACAGAATCCCAGAAACAGCGTGCAGATTTGCACTGAGGAATTCCTTACCAGTGTCAGGGTCTTCTTTTAAAACAGCTGTTGCAGTAGCTACAACATTTTGTAACCCATTTATTAGTCAACAACTGAAACAAACCACAAAGTGTAATTAAAGAACCTAGAATCATAGAAATGTCTGGGTGGGAAGGAACCTCCAGAGGTCATCCAGTCCAACCCCCCTGCTGAGAGCAGGGACATTCTCAAGTAGAGCAGGTTGCTCAGGGCTCTGTCAAGCCTCACCTTGAATGTCTCCAGAGATGGGGGCTCAACCACCTCCCTGGGCAGCCTGTTCCAGCGTTCTACCACCCTGATGGTAAAGAACTTCTTCCCTTACCTCTAATCTAAATCCACTCTTTTCTACTTTAAAACCATTGCCCCTCGTCCTTTCACTGGAGACATAGGTTTGGTCTACATAAAAACTACACCTAACAAGCAAGCACACATAATTCAAGTTGTGGAAGAGATGATTATCGCTTGGCCAGGTCCTATACTGGCCATACAACTCTGTGAAGACATTTACACGGTAGCAATGGTAAGTGTTTTTGTACAGCTGACTCGTACAATAAAAAGCTGTTAAAACATAGTGGGTCTTTTTCCCTTTTTCTATGCTTAAAATATCAGATCTGTGAGTACGCTTTCCAGTCTCACACTGAAAACTTTATTATGCAACACCTAACACTAGAAGTATACAGGGAGGCACAATATACACAGTTAACAGGCATAAGTCGGTCTTTTCTGACTTCTGTGGTTAACAGCTTTCCAAGGGTCTTTATGGCTTAAGTGCAATTATGACTTGGTTTTTTAACCCTTAAATATAGATTAAGTTGTTACATTCATTCAGAACAGACAGTTTTACAGAATAACCCGGTGAACTGCTGAGAAAGAGCAAAATATGTTGTTTGGCCCAATGGCATGCTCCATTTATTAAAATAAAAACATGAAGTTTTCTACACAACGAGGACAAGAACTGTGCCCTAAGTACAGAACTTCTGCTATTTTACACATATAACTTATCAGTGTGATTACAAGAATTGATTCTGTCTGCAATTCTCTCCGTAGAAATGAACTGAACAAAAAGTAATTAAAACCAGCAAAAGAACCACTAGAAATCCTACAGGAAAGCCTCACAGAGCAACAGTTAAGCTCCACCAGGCCACCTTTGTATTCCTTGTTGAAGGAATGTCCATTCTTTGAAGGAAAAAAAAAAATCACCAGGGAATTAGCTGCACAAAACTGCAAAATTGCAAATCTTCATTTTATCACTGTACTGTTAACATCTCTCATCATTTGTTTAATTTTATGTACACTGATGTATTATTCCAATTTCTTTAGTCTGCTTTCACAGTAAACCCACTCTGACCAAGTTATTTGAAAAGCTCTAGAAACAATCAACAATTTATATCAAAAGGATCTTCCGTTTTTTCTGGTATCATCTGTTCTTTAATAGAAGAGCACCATTCAAACATTCCGCAGCTGCTACCTTCATATTTACAGCTTCAGCTATGGTGAGAGCATGCACTGTATCATCTATCACTCAGAAAGAACTAAGAAAAAGGAGCTTTGGCAATATTTATTTCATCTAAGTCTAGTATCAACACTGTGCAAAACAAGACCTTCTACAGAGGGCTCCTCTTCTTGCGACTCTCGCCTGGACCATTTAAACAGTACATTTTCCCAAAGTATTCAGTGATTCCATTACGAGGGCATACACTGCCATACTTCATGCCAGCTCATGGCGTCTGTCTTTTAAAGCACTTCAAACAATTTCGAACTTCCAGCTGTAGAGTGGGCAGGGAGCTGCACAGTCTGTGTACAATCTATTGCATTGTTTCTGATTGTACTCTCATTCTCAGGACGTACAGTGTGCTTTGTTTGTTTAAACAACAGGTACGACTGCTCCAGTTTCAACTGGTGCTCCTACTTTGAACTTCAGTATGAGTAATGCCACCAGCAAGACTGGGAGGCTGGCTGGCAATATGAAGACAAGACATGACAGGTTGATAAGACATGATAGGTTGGAGGGAGAAAAAAAACAAACAACAGGGCTATAGGAACTAGATTGTAGAAGTTATAGGTAAAATGTAAGCACAGACAGAGTTGTGCATAACTTAATAAGCAGAGTGAATCTAATACAGAAAGGAAAAGAAGCAAAAAGGGAAGTGAAACCGGCTAGTGACCAAAAAGGAGTAAAATGAAAGTTTGCTACACACCTGGAAGGGTGAGGAAAGGCGGCACGTAAGAGAGCAGGCACAGTACAGCAAGTTGGCATGGGTTTGTGTGTTAGGACAAGGACAGAATTTATAACAACATAGATAAGAGACAAAACCCAAAGGGATGACCAGAAGCTTTGGAAAGCTAGTAAAAGAAATTTCACAGGATTTTCAGAGCTAAGCTTCAACTTCTGACTTAGCCTGAACATGAGAATGAAAGAAAACTCCATGACTGCAAAAAAATATGTAACCAGAAGAACAGAATAGTTCCTAATGGAGAGAAAAAGCAGGATAAGACCATTATCAAAGAACAGAAAGTTCATTTGTGCTCTGTTTCACTACAAAGAGCAGTACACCAAGAAAGACAGCATAGGAAGTACCAAACACACCCTGTTTTCCAAGAGACTCCCTTTACCAGCAAAGGTCTCTGCAAACTGCCAACACTTTCAGGGGACTCTGCAACAGAAACCGTTACTTGACTTTGTTTGCTAATTCCACTTCTCCTTCTAGATTTTTTCATGCTATTATTGTGGTAGTGTATATGATGGACAATCTTGGAATGATCTCCTGACTGTAGTATCTCATCATGTTAGGTGCTATGAATACAGGGGCATTCACTAGGATTTCTTATTTATTAGCAAACACAAGGCAACATAATGGCAATATTACATACCCAGTGCAGGGAAAATCCTCTTATTTCAATTTTCTGGTTCAGGCCTTTTTTTTTGTTGTTCTTTTTCAGAACCAGAGAGGATTTGCACTTAATTTCACTGACACTAAGTATCGCAGGTGATGTGTACAGTGAGAATTTTTTTATACTTTCACCCTGAGCTTAACAACATTGTATTTCAGGTCTATGGTTGCTGAACTTAGTTCAAATGTCTTTAACTTCAGGTAGTAAATTATTATGTTAAAAAAAACCCAAACCAACCAACAACAACAAAAAAAACAACCTCACTTACGTACCTTCTTCCACAACTGATGTTTATACTCAACTGGTAATACTAAGTGTTAGTTACCATCTGCCACACAATTCACTTAGGAAATATCACAATAACCTCTTGAGGTTTTTTTCTTAAGAAAAACAGTAACACTGGCTTTTCTCTCACAGACCACGGTGGTGATTCTTAGTGATGCTGATGAGCAGCAATATATTGCAATGGTTCATAACACTCTGAAGACAGATCAAGTTAAAACATCCTTTGAACTTGTGAAGTTTATCAACTTTCCTCACTGCACAGAAATAGAGTAGGTGACTCTTTAGTAAAAAAAAGTGCACTACCTAAGCCACTATTTAATGTGTCCAGGAAAGAGAAGTCATGGATTTTTAAATATGCATTTAGAAACATGGAAGAAATAAAATACAAAACCAGAAGCAAAGTCTTGTAACAATAACAAACATTATAATTATGTTTTTCCTCTTTCTTATTTGATGAAAACATTAACAGACTGCCTAGCAATCAATTCTAATATTTCCTTAATTTTCCTATTTCAGTGTTTGCTCTTTGAGTTACTAACTTACTGCAGACACACTCTGCATAGCAAGATTTCTTATTATAGTGCACTCCCTAACATTCTTGACTTACTTCAAATAGGTTAAATATTTTTGAGTGCAGCTTTTGAAATTCTACTACCCACTACACAGATAAATGATTGAAAACATAACTCCAAAGGGCAACATACTTTTCAACAATGCTGGTCTCTTAGTAACAAGGAACGATAACTGCGAATGCCTTTGTTAATATTAATGAACTTCACGGTGCAATACAAGGTTTTCAAAACGGCTAAAAAGCAATAAATACTTAAATAATACCTTAAGATACAAAGCGTCAATGCACTGACCAGCAGGAATACAAAACAACGTGGTATCTCCAACAACGCTAAGGGCATTCCATCCCACACAGCAAATCTAGAGAACTGCGGAGGGCGACAGAAATTACTGTGCATTTTCCTCCTTTCTGTGTTGTTCTTTCATCGTTACAGTGCCAGCGAAGTTTGCCTTCTATGTGCCTCCCAACACCAGTAAACCTTTTAAACTCTGTCTATGCAAGATTCCAAACTACTTGCATACGTGATTTCATAGCACTGCTGAACACCCCTCAGTGTAAAAACCTGGAAAAGCACAGAAAAGGCTGGAAATGGTTTGTATATAAGTAAGCAACAATCACCCACTCATCACTGTTTAAAAAAAATAACACTGAGTAGTAAGAATACATGAAACGTACACAGAGCACTGACCTACTACACCATATTCTAAGAAGTGTCAATCACGTGACAAGTCTCAATGAGACGTTTTAATATAAGAACTACCGGGTGCTTGATGTGGTTTTCAATTAAATTATTTATGTCCTTGAATATAACGGTTTCCTTTAATCTCTAACAGCCAAAGAAGCAATGCACTGAAATGGTTTTTCCTTCAATGTTGTTCCTACTAAGTCCATTCCTTACAAATAAAAGTAAACTTCCATGTCCAAACAATACTCAAAATCGCTCACTCATCTGTGTAATCTTTATAGCAAATATTAGATGAGATAGAATTTTAAAACATGGCACTACTTGAGATATGCCTATTAAAGTACTTTCAACCCCTCAACTGTTTTTCCTCTATATTTTTACTTTTCTTTCTTCAATAACCTTGACAGATTTTTTTTTTTTCTTAGTATCTGGCGTGTTATTCTCACAGTCTTGTCCCTAAAACACAGTTTACCCAGGACCTGGACCCCACTGCATCGTGCAGTCCGAACACTGAGAAAGAAACCAGCTTCTGGTCTATAAAGTTGATAATATGAAGGAAGATGTCTAAATGAGGCTGCTGTAATGTTTAAAGTATTACTGATAATGATTAAATTAGAGACTGCTTCTAAAATACACATATACAAGACACAAAAATTAAGATGTACTGACCATTTAACGTTGATTTCCAATAATTGAGAGCGTGTGATGGAGAATGTCTAACTGTACTCTACTGTTGTTCACATCCTTGTACTTAATGTAAGCACCTGCATCGCTTTCACTATTGCCATCACATTCTCCCTCGACATTGAAATTGTTGTGCATTCCACACACTGTAAATCACCACTGTTTTTACACAGCCATTTCAATTTTGCTGTTGTCACTTAGCATTCAGAATCCTTAAACTCCCCAGAAGTCAAGAAATACTGACAAGCCTTAGAAGAAAGTTTTTACAAAACCAAGGACTATATCTCCATTATTTTTGCAAAATCATGGCAAACAGGAGAGGTGCTGGAGGACTGGAGGAAAGTCAATGTCACTCCCGTCTTCAAAAAGGGCAGAAAGGAGATTTCAGAAAACTATAGGCCAGTCAGCCTCACCTCCATCCCTGGAAAAATAATGGAGAAGCTCATTCTGGAGGTCATCTCTAGGCACATGGAAGAGAAGAAGGTTATCAGGAGGAGTCAGCATGGATTTACCAAGGGGAAGTCATGCTTGACTAATCTGATAGCCTTCTCTGATATTATAACTGGATGGATAGATGCAGGGAGACCAGTGGATGTGGTCTATCTTGACCTTATCAAGGCTTTTGACACAGTCTCCCATAACATCCTTGTGGAGAAACTCAGGAAGTGTGGGATAGAAGAGCAGACAGTAAGGTGGATTAATAACTGGTTGGACAATAGAGTCCAGAGCGTGGTGGTCAATGGTGCCAAGTCCAGCTGGAGAGCTGCAACCAGTGGAGTCCCCCAGGGATCAGTGCTGGGACCGGTCCTGTTCAACATCTTTATCAATGACATTGATGATGGGACAGAGTCTTCTCAGCAAGTTTCCTGGCGACAGACACCCGAAGGCTGTGCGGCCATCCAGAGAGACTTGGACAGACTGGAGAGCTGGGCAGAGCTGAACCCAGTGAGGTTTAACAAGGGTAAGTGCAGAGTCCTGCACCTGGGGAAGAATAATAAAGTGCACCAGTACAGACTGGGAGGTGATCTGGTGGAGAGCAGCCCTGTGGAGGACTTTGGAGTCCTGGTGGACAACAAGTTCTCCATGGAACAGCAATGCGCCCTTGTGGCCAGGAAGGCCAATGGCATCCTGGGGTGCATTAAGAAGAGCATGGCCGGCAGATCAAGGGAGGTTCTGCTCCCCCTCTACTCTGCACTGGTGAGACCTCCCCTGGAGTACTTGCATCCAGTTCTGGGCTCCCCAGTTCAAGAGAGACAGGGATCTGCTCGAGAGAGTCCAACAGAGGCTACAGGGATGATGAAGGGGCTGGAACAGTTGCCTTATGAGGAAAGGCTGAGAGCCCTGGGGCTCTTTAGTCTGGAGAAGACTGAGAGGGGATCTGATAAATGTTTATAAATATCTGAGGGCTGAGTGCCAAGAGGAAAGGGACAGCCTCT